>PVJC01006452.1:0-54918 GCA_004026665.1 Murina feae
TAATGACAGAATTTGCCTCTAATGAGATCAGCTCCAGAAATGCTATCAGGAGAGTGCCTGGCACCTGAGGCTGTCAGGAAGCCAGGAATGGAACTGGGACCCAAGTTCACAGATAAGCACTGTCTGGATTGTGTTGGTGCCCTGGATAGAACTCCAGGGGTTCCTTACCTTCACAGAGCTTAGCTAGCACCTTGTTGGATTTGGGAAAGCCCATATTTTGGATGTAAGGCCAGTCCTCTTATTTCATTACTTTTACTTCTCTTTTTTAAATTCCCACCCGAGGATATTTTTCCATTGATTTTTGGAGAGAGTGGAGGAGAGAGGGAAAGACAAACATCGATGTGAGAGAAACAGATGCATTGGTTGCCTTCCACATGTGGCCAGGGTCCTCCTCAGGGACGGGGAGGAGTCTGCAATCAAGGTAGGTGCCCTTAACTGGAATTGAACCTGGGACACTTCAATCAGCAGGCAGACACTGTATCCACTGAGCCAAACTGGCTAGGGCTAATTTTACAGTTTTAAAACTTTACTTGTGGACATATAATAGGCATCTGGTAAAGCAGATGAGCTGCTTAGGGAATTTTTACAGAATGAGTGCATCCACATAACCATGCCCAGATCAAGGTAAAAAATGCTACCAGGAGCCCAGATGCCTTCTTCCTACCCTCCTTTTGACATTAATACCGCAACAGGGTCCTTACAGACTGGACACCACACTTCTGTCACTACCTCTCGCTCTGACCCCCCCCCAACAGAAGGTTTATGAGGGACAAGCAACATTCATTCTCACTTAGTACGGAGCCTGGCACCTGGTAAATGCTTAATAAACGGGAATTTTTCTTGATTTTTATTAGGAATATTTGAATAAAGGGAAGCAATACCTCCCACACCAGGATATGAAGTCCTCGAGGGCAAGATGGCAACAGAACTTCAGCCGCGACCTGCCCAGCACCCAGCCCAAGGCTGAGCCCTGCACAGGTTTCAGAACTCCAGCTTCAGTTTGATTTCGATCTCTTTCTCAGCTTACTGTGCAACCTTGAGCAAGTAGCTTCTCTGAGATGGCCCACACTGAAAAAAGTAAAGTTCTTCATTTGCCTCGCTAAGACCCTGGTCCCATCTCTAATGTGAATGTGAGGAGTCTCAGAGGAAAAGGGCTTCGGGCATTGGCTGTCTGCTCACCTCCCCAGTGTAGAGAGGGTCCGGGGTGCCTGCCTTCCTCCCCTGTGATTGGGAATCCCTCATCTCCAACTGGGCTGGAGTCCTGTGCCCCAAGATGTACCCAAAGGTAAGGGAGTTTGCCTGCCTCCATCCCCATGCGATCATGTCCCGAGGCAGCCAAGGCTTCCACCAGGGACCTGACAGTTAAAAGAGCATGATCTGGAATCCGTAGGCGAGTGAGTAATGGAAGAAAGCAATCCTGGTTTAAGGTTGCTGCAGAGTGGGCCTAGCAGATGCACCCTGCAATGAGCTCTCAGGCAGGAATATTAATGACAATCCCAGCAGCAGTCAGTGTTCAGAAAGCACTTTCTGCGTGCTAAGTACTCCTGGGACTCCCTATCATTTAATCTTCTCAACAACGCTAAGGCAACTACCACTGTCATCCGTGAATTACAAAAAGAATGGGGCTCCGACTGGTACTTGCCAGGTAAGCGTCAAAGGCAGGATGTGAGTGGGGAGCCTGTCTTCTTACCCTCCACACCACATTCCTCAGGGAGGTGAATAAATGGCACAGAGCACCCACGGGGACCCTGGAAGTTAGTGGGACAGGTGATGTCACGGGAAGCATGGAGAACGTGTTTCTTGGAATTGAAAGGACCCTGGCTAGGCGGGCACCTCACCTCCCAGGCACTATTTGCCCATCTGTGAGTTTAGTTAAGGATGACAACCTCAGGGAGTTTAAGGAGGATGCACTGGGAAGCTGGTTGTGCAGTGCTCTATGAAGTGCCTGACACATGGTGGGTCCTCAACAGACTCTCCTGAATATTATCCCCGTTGTAGAAAGAGAGGCTCAGAAAGGCTAAGTGATGCTCTAGATTTCACGTTCTAGTAAAGGGTGGAGCTTGAAAAGGCATCTGTCATCCACAGGAAGAGATTTCTGAACATATTCTATGTACGCATCACAGCACGGGGCAATTCACAGCCCCCACAAGAGGAGCCGGGTCACAAGTACTTGGAATTAGGTCTGCCCTTCCCCACTTTGGAAGTTCAGCAGCGAGATTGGAGGTTCGCTCCATGAGAAGAGCCCAGGCACAGGGCTCGCACAGACACAGCAAAGAGTTTGTGTCTGCTCAGTGAGGGCCTGTGGCTTTCAGCTGACTCACTGATTCCCATTTGGCAGAGGCAGGAGGAAGTGAATGGGAAAGGCAGGAGGCCATGGCTATTTGTGGACTGGACTTTCAGGCTTGTTGGTCTCAGCACCAGGCTGGCCACACACACCATCTCTAGGCAGCTCTGCTGGACCACCAGAAGGACGCCCCCCCTCCCCAGATGACTGAGGGGGCCCAGGGGAGGGGCGGGGTGGCTCAGGGTCTTCCTCCTTGATAGGCCATTCTCTCTTGGCCACCTGTAGGGGGACAGCATTCTGACTCAAACCGTCCATCCTTCCATCTCTTCCCCAACATGACACCCCAGAAATACCCAACCTTCTACAAGGCCTCCTGGCTCAAGCCACCCTGCAGTCTCTGCAAGCCAGTCCCCGAGAGGGGGGTCAGGGAGGGGAGGGACCAGAGATCTCATGGTGGGGGGCGGGGGTTAAAGAGGCTCCTTCTCTTCCGTATTTTCTGTTTTTCTCTCTCTCTCTCTCTCTTTCTTTCTGCCTCTCTTTCTTCCTCCTTTGAAGATTTCCCATTATAAACAGTACAAGAGAATCTGTGTCGCTTTGTTAGGCAGAAACAAGCTGGGGCAAATGCTCGCGGGGCTGTTTCATCCTGAACCAAGGCATTCCTCCGGGGGTGAGATGCAGGCACACCTCGCTGTGCTCTCCCCCACCCCCCCTGGGGTGGCAGCTGTTACTGGCAACACCTGGAGCACGCACCCCTGCTGCCGGCCCAGTGGGGTGTGTGCCAGGTTTGAAGAGCCTCAGGTTCGTGAACTCACCCAATCCTCGCAGCTCCATGATGTGTTCCTATTGCTGCTCCCATGCTGCATGCAGGTGAAGAAGCAGAGGCACCTAGACCCCAGAGCCTGTGTGGGGAAGAGCTGGGAGCTGGTCTTGGACAGTCCAACGGCAGAGATCAAGCTCCTCTAGCTTCTGTTCCCAAAGGTTCTCCTTAGTCTGCCCCACAAGCCCCATTACAGGCAAGGAAACTGAGGCTGCTCAGAATCAAGGTTTTCATCAAGGTCACTCAACTGGCTGGTGCCTGCGAAGCCCAGAGCCTTTCCCAGTCCTCGTTCAGGCCTGGGAGGTAACACTGGTCACAGAAAGCTCACCGCTGAGCGGCCTTGGAGCAGACATTTGCAGTTAGAAAATAACCCAACTCCCTGATGTCAGGGACCACGGGACCCCCCTGCCTGCCAGTGACTCAGCTCTTCCGTAAGCGGTGTCCTGCCATGGGCCCAGGAGCCACAGACATGTCCCACCTGGGAACTCCCCATGGCCAAGCCAAGGACCATAGCCTGTGCCTAGAGCTGGAGGGAAGGGTCCTTCCTATAGACTATTAGAGCACACAGTCCCTGCTGCGCCCGGGTCACACCCAACACATTTACAGGCATCTAGCCCTGAGGTCTGGCAGAAGGGACTTTGGAGTCCTTGCCCCCAGCTTCAAATTTGGGGGCTCTGCAGGACACATGCCAGCGTATGCACCACCCTCGTTTCAGAGCCACGGAACCTGTTTCTCATGCAATTCTTTATGTTCTGCTCTGTTTTACAACCACCATGTGTATCTTACATAAGATGAATGTAAAGAAAAGGGGACAGCTAAACAAACGTGACCCTAGCAGTCAGACAAATCCGAGTTTAAATACCAGCTGCACAACACGATGGTCAGATGATCTTGGACAAAATGTGCCATCCCGAGCCCAACTTTCCTCATCTGCAAACTGGTGCTGATGACAGAGACGGTCACACAAAGTCACTCGTGTTGTCAGCTGTCCTTTCATTTTTTTAATATTTTTAATTGATTTTGGAGAGTGAGGAAAGGAGAGGGAGAGACAGAAACATGGATGTGAGAGAGAAACATCAATCGACTGCCTCCTGCATGCACTCCAATGTCTGAGATGGAAACCGCCACCTGGACATGTGCCCTGATCAAACCAACAACCTTTCGGTGCAAGGGATGATATTCAACCAACTGAGCCACACCAGCCCGGACTCAGCTGTCCTTTAAATGGCAGGTGCTCTCCAACTCATGAAGTATCCTCTGCTCCCAGAGAAGGCCCGCCCCACCTGGCAGACCTTCTCTGAAAGAAGCTCCATTCTCTCTGCTGAGGCTGGGAGCAGAGAGGAGGGCTAGGCTGGGACCCTGTTGCTGAGTGAAATGAAAACTTGTGAAATTCATGGGTTGCCTCCTTCCTCCTTTGAAAGAGCAGTTGGTCCCATTTGAGGAAGAGGTTACAGGAGGCAGGTTCTCGGGACAGAAATAGGAGGCTGTGCACACGGCTGCTTCTCTCACTTACTCATCTTGCCCAGAAATCATCTCTGACTCTCTCTCTGGATATGTGTTCTTTGTGCTTCCTGAGGAATCCAGACACTATATATATGTTGCATCTCTATTGAGATATAACGCACATATCACGTAATTCATCCACTTAACGTGTTTAATTCAACAGTTTTCAGTATATTTCAGAATTGTACAATCACTATCAACATCAATTTTAGAACATTTTCATCACCCTGCAAAGGAGTCCCTTCCCCATTAGCCGCCATCACCTGCTCCCCCAGCCCCAGGCAATGCCTATTCTACTTTCTGCCTCTAGAGATGTGCCTATTCTGGACATTTCAAGCCAAATGAATCATAGACTATGTGATCTCTCTTGACTGGCTTCTTCCACTTGGCATAGAGTTTTCAAGGCTGATCTGTGTCATAGCTCATATCAGTACCCCATTCCTGTGTGTTGCTGCATAATGTTCCATTGTATGGCTCTGCCACATTTTATTTCTCCACTTGGTGGACATTCAGCATCCTTTTTGAATTTAATATATTAACTGTAATGATAGCTGTGATCTGTTGAATACCTGCCATGTGTAGGCACTTGACCCAATTCTAATCCTTACAACAGTCCAGGGAGGCAGTTCTTCTCCCATCATGCTGATAAACAAGCTGAGATGTAGAGGTGAAATGGTCCATCCAAGGTCACACTAGTGACAGAGCTGGAATGATAAAAGTGTTGGCTTGGCCTCTCCACATCCTCCCACTGCACCTTGCTGCCCCACCACTCCGGCTGCTCTGCTCTCTCCTTCCAATTGGCTCTGAGGCCAGAAGAAAGAATCCACTCACCTAGTGATTATTATTCAACAAGCTCTACCTGGGACCACACAGGTGGCAAGCACACATTAGTCACTGAGCAGATGAGACCCAGATACCACTTCCTGGAGCTGGCTGTCCAGGTGAGGTGGTCATTTGACGAGCAAGATGCTTGTCACCAGGAAGGGTGTGACCAAGTGCCAGGAACTCAGGGCTGCTAAGAGCCCAAGGAAAGTTTTTAGAGGAGATGGCATTTCGAACAGGACCCCCAAGGACCAGGCAGGTTTCCCTGGCAGAGACAGGGCAAGCCCTGGGTGCAGAGGAAGTGGGCCTTTACAGACCCTGAGACCAGGAACCTGGGTCCATGGGGATGAGTTTTGTGTCCTTGGAGGTGAAAGGAAAGAAGGCAGGGGAGAGGAAGAGGTCAGCATCACATTGCTAGGAGCCTTGAATGCAAGGCAGGAATCTAGACTTTGCGTGGGGGCAGCAGGGAACCTTCTTGAAAACAAAAACAGAAACTTTCTGAGCAAGATTAGGTGAAAGATATCCATTAGGGCTCTGGTGTCGGTCTCCAGACCCAGGCTCCTGGACCCCTGGAAATTACCCATCAGCAATTCAGAGAAGAGCTGGCTTCAGACCCTGTGCATCTCATACTCCCAGCAGCTAGGACCATGCCTGACCCATGCATTGTAGGGGCTCAATACACATTTGTTGAATGAATGGATGAATGAATGAATGAATGAATGAATGAATGAATGAATGACTGCCAGCCCCCTCTCCTTCACTGTCCTCCCCCAGCTAAGTGGAATGTAACATCTAATGTACTGTAGATCTCCCATCTTCCTCCAGGCCCCTCAGCTTCTCCCTCCTTGCTACCCTCTCCTCTCTGGCCATGGGCAAATAAAGCAACAAACACTCATGTGTTCCTGCCATGTGCTAAGCAGTAGCAATTACTTTAAATTCTCACCATCGCCCTCAGTATAGAAATGACTAACTGCACTTCACAGGTGAGGAAATTGTGATTCAGAAGGGTGCAGGGACTTGCCCGGCAGCTGAGTAACAGGCGTGAGACTCATATAGGGACCTTCTGACTCACCTAGTGTGCCCACTTGAGGGGAGGGGGAGTGTTGAGGTGGAGGTGGGGTGGGGAAGAAGAGGAGACAAAGGAAGAGATTCCTTTGGGGCAAGGGGGTCTCAAGCCCTCATCCAGGACCAGGTGGGTGGATCCCAGTCTCAGGGCTTCTGTCCAGCAGCCACACCAGGATGCTGCAGTCAGATTCCTCCACCTCCACTTGGGCGCTCACTGCCCCAGGCTGGAGCACCAGGCAGGAATACACACCCATGCCCACACACGCACACGCGCGCACACACCCACACACACACAGCCCCAAATCATTGCCTTAGGCAGAGATGCTTTATTTATCTCAAAATTATCCCCCAGAGAAAGTTTTTGTTTAACACTCTAAGTTTAAGTAATCATGACTCTTCTTAAAGATGAAAACATGTCCAAAAGGCTTTGTTGGAAATCCTTTGGTCAAGCAGGCCAGCTGGTTCCCAAGGCTCCTTGCATGGCCTGACGCCATCACTGTTCTGAAAGCCTTCCAGATCTTCAGGAAGAACCTCCAACTCCAGAACCCTCGCGTTTGACAGGTGGGAAGATTGATCTTAGACCAGACAAGGGTCTGCCTCAGGTCCTCCAGCATCAGTGGCAGAGCTGGGACTTAGGTCCAGGGACCCCATCCCCCACCCCGTCTGCTTCTCTTTCTCCCCAGGGCTCACTGCCATCCTACCACCAAGGCTGTGCCTGGGAGGGCGAGCTGAGTGCCGCCTCTAGACACCAGACAGTGTAGCTGAGGCATGACGCCTGACCTGGTTCTTCACCTAGAAAACCACCTGCGAGCACAGAGCCCAGGCACATCCGAGCTTCAGGGCCAACCATCACATCACCTCTCCTGGGCCAAGTCTGCTGCAGCCCTGGGCTTCCTGCCCTGGACCAAAGAGAACCTCCATGTGCCTTTGCCTCTGGCCTACATGATGTCAATCAGCCTGGCAACTGAGATTCTTTTCCTGCTCACCAAAAGTCTCAGCTGGCAGTTAAATACACCTTCTTTTTTTAAAAAAGATAAAATAATGGCTATTTGCCCAGCCAGCATGGCTCGGTGGTTGAGCATCGACCTATGAATCAGGAGGTCATGGTTTGATTCCAGGTCAGGGCACATGTCTGGGTTGCGGGCGTGCAGGGTCCAGCCAATCAATGAATCTCTGTCATCGTTGATGTTTCTATCTCTCTCTCCCTCTTTCTTCCTCTCTCTGAAGTCAATAAAAATATATTTAATAATAACAACAACAACAACAATAATAATAATAATAATGGCTACTTAATACAAGTAGCCAGGGTGGGCAAAGTCTTTCTGGACACGGATCCTCCAAGAAAGATAAGCAAAAGCATCCGGAGGGCTAAAAAGTGGCTGCAGGGGCAGCTGCTTTTTGTCGGCACTCGAGGTACATCAGGACAGGGTGGGCGAAGGTCAGGAGAGTGACCAGCACCAGCATCACGTTCACCTGGAGGGGGAGGGGCAAAGTGAGGCAGAGCTCAGGACTCTGAACAGCACCCACAACCAGCAGAGGGACCAGAATTCTGCCTGGTTCCTCTTCCACTGTCCACTCAGACAGCATGGTGCCTCAAGGACAGACTAGCGGGTACTTTTCATTCTGCCCTGTGGAGTGGGTTGGGGAAAGGATCTTATGCCCATTTCACAGGTGAAGAAACAGAGGCCTCCAGAGCAGCCAGTGACCTGCGCAAGGTCACATGGGAAGTGGGTGGAGGCCCTAGCTAAACACACCTCTCCTGACTATTAAGTGAGGGTCCTCCAATGTCAATCTAGCAATTCTCGGTTGTAGGTTTAGTCCTTTCTTTTCCTCCCAACAACTGATTGGAACTCTCTTTCTACACTTTGCTGACCTTTTAAATGCAGCTGACAGAGCTGTGCAATGGTCAGGGCACTCTCAGGTTTGGGGGTGCCCCCTACTGGGGTCCCACAGAGGTGACCCAGGCTGAAAATCTGAAAATCCTTGCTGGTCAAAGGCCAGGACCCCCACTGTCCCCAGGGTACTCACGTAGAATGGGTCGTTCTGGAGGGGACCTTTGATGAGCATGAAGATGGGGAATTGCAGCAGAGACACAATGGCTGACAGGGCCATCACAAGCCCAAAGAGCTTCCCAAAGTGCTCCGAAGGGAAGCTGGGGAGAGACAAGGGGGTTCCAGTGAGCTTCAGGGTCCCTCCCTGCACTAGGGGCCTGGCCTCGGTGGGACTCTGTCGGCCACTGGCTTCTGACTCCCCTGTCCTAGGCTTGCCTTTACCCCCATGCAGCCCTTACCCCTCCGCCGTGGCTCAGCCTTTCAAACCACAGAACACAGAGAAGGCACTGTGCTGGGCCCTGGGAAACCATCAGGGACACAGACACAGGCTGTGCTCCAGGGAGGCCTCAAGAAAAGGACAGACACATCCACAGATCACTCTATGCCAGACGATGCATGCACTGAGGAAGCAAGAGGAGGTTGGGCGCCAAGGGCACAAAGAAAGAAACTTTCTTTACTAGGAGCATCGGAACAGAGGGCCCTGCTGGGTGAATAGGAGTTCACTGGATAGATAACAGGCAGAGGGGAGAGCTGATATGAAGGTTCCCACCAGCTCCCACCTCCAGGCATCACCCCCTCCACCTGCTCCCAGAC
Organism: Murina feae; assembly: GCA_004026665.1. Taxonomy (NCBI): domain Eukaryota; kingdom Metazoa; phylum Chordata; class Mammalia; order Chiroptera; family Vespertilionidae; genus Murina; species Murina feae. The sequence goes on from PVJC01006452.1 coordinate 9,137, forward strand.
CCCATCTCCCTCACCTGACCACCGCCAGGTCCATCCGCACCTCCTGATTTCGTATCTCCAGCACACTTCTTTTTGCCTCAGTGTGTCCCCCATTATGTAACGCACCCTAAGCCCACTTACGCAAGCGTGAGGAAGGCAGCATTGCCCCCGTAGAGGAAGGAGCGGCTGATCACTTGCAGGACGAAGGTGCCATACTGGAGGGGGAGGACGGGGACCGAGGCACAGATGGCAAAGCCCAGGCACAGCAAAGACGTCAGGGCCAGCGAAGGCACCGCTGCGGAAAGGGCTGCAATGGAGGCCGAAGAACCTGGTTCAAGGGGGGACAGGAGAGGCTGTCTGGAGGAGGCACCATGGAGGGCAGGGAGGAGGCGAGAAGATGGGGAGAAAAGGAGGAGCCACCGTGCACCCCACGGCCAGGCCGAAGCCTGGGGTCATTCTTGAATCCTCCTTCTCCCACATGCCCCATCTCCAATCCATCGTCAATGCTGATGATCACTGCTTAAATATTACTCGGATGTATCCACTCCTCTCCATCCCCACTGGCGCCTTCTGGTCATAGGCCACCATCAACTCACTCATAGATTCTTACAATAACCTCTGACTAGGACCCGTATCAGCTCTGGCCCGCTCCAACCCAAAGCCAGTTTTTCTCAGTAGCACTACAGGTGATGGCCAAAGACTGGAAGCCATCCAAATAGCCACCACGAGGGGAATGCCACATCGACTCCACTGCAGTCACACATTGGAGAACCAGGCAGCAGCCCAAGGGATGAGGATAGATCCCTGAGGAATGGGACAGGGTGAGGAAAGAGTGAAGAAACCAAATGGAGTCACTGTAGTCAAGTTGACAAAAGCCACCCTCTAAAACCGAGAGGATTACATCTACAGATCACAGGTACTGGATTGGTAAAGTTTCCATTGGCCAAAGACGGGACAATTCGGGCATCCAGAAGAATGCTGATAGAAATACATGCAAATATATTTAAAATGAAACTCTTAGAGACCAACAACGGGTAGTCACCCTAGAGGTTGCTAAGTCATTATTGTGAAATGCAAACAGAGGAACAACCAAGCATTTATTTCAGAATAACAAACAGATCATAAGGGAAAGTTCCTCTTTCCAGGGGAATTCTAGCTATTAAAAGCGGGAAGGAAGCTAGAAATAGAAAATCGCCATTTTGTAACCCTAATACAATAATGGGTCCAGGCATTGATCCTCAATGGCGGCTAAAATCATTAGGCAGGCAGCTGATGGGAAACATTATGACGGGCCATCGGACGGACAATGTCTGAACCCACTGATCAATCCTAACATCATAAAGCAGGGACAGTGGTACTAGGGGCCCACTGCACTCCAGCGCTGAGTCATTCTCACCCAAAAATATTACACCAAGTCTTCTCAGCCTCCAATCTGCCTGTTTACAAAAAATACCCAATCAAAGAGACATTTTTTTCAGTGACAGGAAAAGGATGCCAAATCCAAAACTGGGAGATTTGACAGGCCAAATGACCCGGTTTCTTCAACAAATAAACTACAGGGTGGGGGAAAGCGAGAGCAGGGCACAGATTTTAAAAGACAGAAAAGGAACATCAAACAAAAATACACGACGTGGGTAATATTATTATACTTAAAACCCTTTTATTCTTGAAACATAAATGTTTACTGCATGTAATATTATTATATGCAGGATTATTTTTCTTGCATAAAAAAATACACTATGTGGACCCTAATTTGAACAAACCAACTGTAAAAAGGCCTATTGAAACAACTGGAGAAATCTGAACAGAACTGCCTATTAGATGATAGTAAGAAACTACTGGGGGTGTTTTAGGGGTGATAATGGTATTACAGGGATGTGCGCGTAAGAGAGGCCTCATTTGTTAGAGCTACGAACTGAAGTGATTTACAGATGAAATGATTTGATGTCTGCAACTTGCTTTCACAGACTCCATCCAGCTGGAGTAGGAGAGAGGCAGTGCCAGGAAGTGGGGGAGGGATGTAGAACAGTTACTCTACTTTAGACTCTCCCCACCCTGACCTCCATAGGTTAATAATACACCTCAGTGCTCCTCTCTTCCTGCAACACATCCAAGGACCCTCTGCAAGCGCCTTGGCCTGGTGTGCTGCCTGCCCCTTCTCTCTCTCCAGCCCTTTCCCACCATTTCCCCGCACTCTTGCCCTGGCCAGTCTGAATCACCTTCTAGAATTCCCCAGATTCTTCAAGGTTTCACTCTCTCCTTCACCACCTTAACCCCACTATATTCTAGGGCCACTCCCAGGACCCTCTTCTCCACTCCTCACTTCTTACTCATCCTTCAGATGCCACTTCTTCCAGGAAGCCTTCCCTGACACCAATCCCATTCTCTCCTGGACCAGGTCATGTGCTCTTCCTTGTGTCCCCATTGCCCCCCTGCAGGTTTACTTCATGGACTGACACTTGCCTTTCTCCAACCTCTAGACTGAGTACAGCTTGACAACAAGGTCATTATCTGCCTCGTCCACTGTTGCATCTGGAACTGTGGCAGGCACATAACTGGCACTCAATGACTAGTGGGGGAGTGGATGGATGGATGGATGGATGGATGGATGGATGGATGGATTCAAGTACAAAAAGATTAAGAACAAAGAGAAGATGAGCATGGAGATCAATGAAGACCTCTCCCCTCCTGCTCCTTGAGCCTCAGGAGCCCAGTTCTCACCCGTCTTTCTTGCTTCCTTTTGGTACTTCTGCTTAAGCTGGTCCATGAGCAGGCCGTTCCAGGGGGCACACAGCATTCCAAAGAACTGAGTGATGGCAAAGGCATTTGTGTAGCTGCTGACTGCAGAGGACAGAGAGGGGTTGGGTGGTAAGAAATCTCCAGAACTTTCTTACAGGGAGGACTCTTCTCCCCCTGCCCTTACCTAGGATGATCCTCCTACCCATACCCCTGCTCAGTTCTCCCCTGCTGAGCCTAGCACCCCACATCCCCGAGGTTCCACATCCCCAGTGGGATATGCAGTGGGCTGCCTGCCAGCCCTGCCACATACCCAGTGCCCTGTCCCCCCTGGCCAAGTTGGTCAGCAGAGAGTTGAGGGTGCCGATGAAGAGGTAGTGCCACAACTGTATCACAGACAGCCACACCAGGTGCCAGGCAAAACGCCGGGAGAAAACAGAGCTCTTGAAAGAACGGGATTCCTCCAGCTGCCCTGGTCCTGGGATCTCTGTTGGGAAAGGAGGGTCTGGCATGAATTACAAGACAAGTGGAAGGCTGGGATGGGCAAGAATGGAGAGGCCCTAGTGGACAGCCTGAAGCCCAAGTTTGCCTTCTCTTATGGCCTTCTAGAATTCATCTGGCGAGCAGTCCAAGCTGTCTGCAACTCACACATCCCCACCTCTATGCCTTTGTCATCGGCTCTCCCACCTTGAATGACCCTCTCTATGTTCTCTGTCTGTTGAAATCTCATCTGGCTTTCATAGCTTGGATTCAACACCACTTTTTGCACTGACACTTTATATTAATCGTTCTCAGCCAGGGTGGTGAAAAGAAAGACAAGGAGAGGAGAATGGTAGAGATGAGAGGAGCATTAGTGGTAGACAGCTGCTGTTTTTGCCTGCTCCCCATCCTCCCTCACCCCTTTTGTTTGGTCCCAGGGTCCAGGTTTCTTCTGGAAATCTCCCCTGCCCTGTTCTTCATGGTCCAATGGGACTGTGAGTCCTGTGTTCTGTGCTTCACCCAAGGTGAACCAATCGATCATTCTTCCTGGAGAAGCAGACAGGCTGTGAGGTTGGACTAGATCCCTGGTTCTGCTCTTCCTGGAGCCTGGTAAGTGCATTTTCCCTTGATTTTGTGAACTTCCCAGAATCCTATTCTAGTTCCTGCCTTAGCCAGCAGTGGTTGGTGATGTTTATACCAAAGACCCAAAACAGACAGAGGAGGGAAAGGAGGTGGCAATGGAGAGGGGACAGTGAGAAAGAGCAGACCCAAGGGACCTGCAGAAATGGGGCCAAATAAGCCAGACTGGGACTGACTTCAGGGGGGAAGGGGAGAGGAGGAGATGAGAAAGAGAGAAAAAAAGAACAGAAGAACGGCGAAGAAACAAAAGTCTTACTTCTCTCTGGACCCTCTGGATCCTAAGGTCCTTCTCCACTTGCCTTTCCTGACTCTGAGTCCTGGGGGAGCCCTGGAGGTGAGGGGCCAGGTCAGCCGCAGGGAAAGGCAGGCTCTGAAGGGGAAATGGCTTGTCCAGCAGGGCTCACCTTCCTTCGGTGGCAGGAACTCCTTGGCCTGTAGATCCAGCTCTTCAGACTTGGCTATCTCCTTCTTCTCTCTGGTGCCAGTGCCAGAGCACAGGCTGTGGAAACAGAAGCCCCACCTCTGTGAGCAGAGGCTGGAGTTCAGGCTGGAGGACACAGTGGAGTGGATCTCCAATGTCACTGCACATTGGAATCCCCTTTCACCAGCCTCGATGCCCAAGTGCCTGGGTGAGGGAGCCAGGCTTCCGGGTTTTTCAAAGATCTCCAAGTGATCCCAGTGATTCCCATGTGCAGCAAAGTTTGTGAAGTGTAAGAAGAGTAGAACAGGCCTGGGTTCAAATCCCAGCTCTGCCTCTTCCTAACTGGCCATGTGGCTCATACTTAACCCTTCTGAGCCTCCATTTTCCAAATGAAATCCTGAGAAGAGGATTTCTAATTGATAGGATGCTCGAGAGACCAAATCAGAGTGCACAAGGGTCTGCAAACAGTGAGTGAGCGGCAAACGCATGCCCTCCCTCTGCTGTTGGTGGTGTTGGGCTACAAACAGTCGCATTTTCCTTCACCTCCTCTGTTCCCCATCCTGTGCAATGGGACTGCAGCTCCAACTGTTCCCCACCCCTTGAGTTTGGGCCAGCCTTGTCAGCAGCGTCAGCCAAGAAGACGAAGCAGACACAATGTTGTACCAAATCCAACTCTCAACTTCAGGAAACCTCTCTCAAACCCTGGAACCACCATGTGAACAAGCCAAGCTAGCTTGCTGGAGGATGAGGGCCAGGTGACCCAGACCCTGTCACCGTAAATGACCGCCATCCAGACCCGCCAGCCCCCGGCTAGTCTACTGATCAGGTGAACTAACCAGCTGCCCACAGACTTATGAAAAAGAATAAATGTTTAATGTTTTAGACCACTGAGTTTTGGGGCAGCAACAGCTAACCAATTCTAGTCTTCCTCTTCTGTGACAGGTTTCTTCTGTCCTACTATCACCATGTCTGTCCCACCCACTGCTTCCTACCTCAGGTCACCTGAGGGCTCTGGCCAGCAATCATCAGATCAACAGTCCTTACCCATAGCTGTAGTTGGGGGGCAGTGGGTAGGGGATGTGCCCCCGGGGCATCAGGAGGAAAGTACGCCCAACATGCCACACACCGCAGACAGAGAGGAAGATGAAGGAGGCCCTGAGGCTGATGCCCTTTTCATAAAGGAGCTGCAGAAAAAAGGAGGAGAAACTTAGTGTAACACCCACGTTCACAGAAACAGTTTTCACAGCATCCGAAAGGTGGAAGCACCCAAGTGTCCATCCACAAATGAATGGATAAACTGTGGTTACACATTCAATGGAATATTATTCAGCCTTAAAAAGAAAGAAAATTCAGCCACATGCTAAAACATGGATGAACCCTAAGGACACTATGCTCAGCAAAATAAGCCAGTCATAAAAGGACAAGTACTATGTGATTCCACTTATATAAGGTACTTGGAGTAGCCAAATTCACAGGAACAGAAAATAGGATGGTGGTTGCCAGGAGCTGGTGGAGAGGGAGCAGGGAATTATTGTTTAATGGGTACAGAGTTTCAGTTTTACAAGGTTGACAAGAGTTCTGGGGATGGATGGTGGTGATGGTTGCACAACAAGATGAAATAACTTAATGCCACTGAACAGCACACTTAAAAATAGCTCAGATGGTAAATTTTATGTTATACATATTTTGTCATACACAAAAAAAATGTCAGTGTAAGAAGCAAGGGCAGCCCTGCTGGTGTGGCTCGGCGGTTGAGCATTGACCTATGAACCAGGAGGCCACAGTTTGATTCCCGGTCAGGGCACATGCCCGGGTTACAGGCTTGATCTCCTGTAGTGGGAGGGCAGGAGGCAGCCAATCGATGCGCTCTCATCATTGATGTTTTTATCTCTCTCTCCCTCTTTCTTCCTCCCGGAAATCAATAAAAATATATTTTAAAAAGAGAAGAAGCAGCAAGGGCAGGGACCCCCATTTCCAAGAATAAGTCTTCTTGTCCTCCATCCTGGAAGCTGACCAAGGGACCTAGTACACACACAGCCTCACCCTAACCCTGACCCAGCAGGGGAAGCAACATGCCACCATTCCCACAGTCTTGTAGAGCCTCCAAGTGTGGCTTCTTGGGGGCCTTCCAACCCAGGGCTTTTTTTTTTTTTTCAAAAGCAACAAAGTCTTTTTTTGTCCAAATGAAAATTATACATAAAAATTCAACTCATGAAACACATCAGCAGAGAGCGTCCCAATCATTCTCCCTCATTCTCCTTGGTGAACGGCATAACATCAAAGGAACCCTTCACTATTCCTCAGCACTTAGTTTAAAGACCATTAATCTAGCCCAACGCCCTCATTTTACAGAGGGTAAAAGTGACATCCAGAGAGGAGTAATAAGTTACTCAAGGTCAGAGTAAGCAACAGCAAGGTCAGGGTGCACTAAGAACTGCAGCTCTTGCTCTGGCCCTTTCTCTTCTTCCAACTCCGAGGGAGGAGAAGGGAGGCACATCCAGGGGAAGGAGGGTCAACCCAGAAAGTGGCTCTTATACCAGAGGTAGGAAGGCTTGAGTAAGTACCCTAGAGGCTCAGTCTTTAGGTGACCTTTCAAGCCAAGGTGCTCATGGGACTAAGCTAGTCTCATGTCCGGGCGGTGACTCCCAGAGATCCTCCTAATCTTTCCTCATGGCCCACAGGCTTTGCCTCCAGCCTAACACAAAGCCCAAAAGGAAGTCCCAGGTCTGAAAGTTTGGGGTGTCAAAGACTCACACTCTCCTTCTTAGTGTACTAACTTTTGTCCTGCAGCTAGTTGCCTCATAATCACAGTACGGCTGCCACGATTCCACCTAACACATCCACATACAAAGAGGAAGGGTAGGAAGGGGACCAAGGAGAAACGCTTTCTTTTCACTCTGCTCTCACCTTTCATCAGAGAGGGAAATATCCCCTTCATCTCATTAACCACTAACTGGGGTGGGGGGGGGAGGTAGGGATTGTCAGTGATTTAGATCAATCAAGATTCATCCCCTGGGCTTGGCACTTCATTGCCCGGATGAAATCATTAGTGCAGTGAAGAAGGTGGAATGCCTATTGGATGGGCCACAAATAGCCTGGCGACAACTCACCCTCCTGAAACCCAGCAAGAGGCTTTAGGAGAGCTGGAGAGGCCTCTGTGTCTGCTCCTGCAGTCCCTTCTAGCCACCTTCCACCTCCTGTCCAAACAAGAGGCTCACAGGTGTCAACATCCCATTGCAAAGGGATCCCACCCTGTGCCCAACGCTGACTCAAGCACATCATAGCCATGCCTTCCCTTAGCTCCTGCCCAAAATGCTATGTTAAGTTTTAAAAAGGGGCTGAAGGGTTACAAGTTCAGGCTCTAAAACCAGACAGGCCTGTTGTCAAGCTCAAACGCCACATCTCAAGCTACAGAAGGAATGATGGAGAGAAATCATGCAAAGTTTACTTGATAGATGTCTGGCATATGTAAGTGTTCAATAAAGCTTGGCTGGTGCTAATTTTTACCTTGATGATGAGAAAGACGGCTGAAGAAGAGTCAAATGCTCCATTGTAGAGGGTGATGATGGTCGAGCGGTGTTTGCCAAATAGGTTCCCAACCTGGAGAACAGATGACCAGCCTGAGTCACCTACGTATTCATGGAAGCAATGCGCACCCAGCCTGTGCCAGGCCATCATTATACCCAGACCACTCTCCACCCACAGCCACCACCCTGGCTCGGGCCAGCCCCCTACTGAGGCAGCTGATGTGGATAAGTGTTTCGCTGTCCTCATCCCTCCCCAGCCTCCCGCCAGGTGCCTGGGATGTGGACAGGCTTCCACCTGCAGGTTGGTCATCAGAAACAGGATTCCCCCGACGGAGAGCATGGGCATGGCCAGGAAGAGCAGCATTGCTGAGCCTGAAACAAAGACAGAGGTGGGTGGGTTCACAGTGTGGCTCAAACACAGAGCCTCAAACTCTGGCTCCCACCTGCTTCCAATTCCTGACAACCCTGGAGGCAAGGCCCCAATTCTACCCAGCCTTCTAGAAATTAGGGTCTTAGGGTACTGGTCTGGTGGGGACAGAAGAACCCTGCAGAAGTCTCCTGAATCACCAAAGAGGGTCATTGGTCTGGGGCAGGATCCCTAAAAACATAGGAGGACTCAAAGTGAAGCCACTGCGCCCTGCCCTCACTGAACCAGAGCGACCCTCCACTCATCCCTGATACTGTGGGGTGAAGCCTGGACTCCCCAAGCCAGGTCCCTCATTCACTCTGAGCGGGATTCTAAATCTATGGCTCAGCCACCTGCTCCTCCTGCCTCATGGGGTGCTGTGATATATCTCAGTGAGAAAGTGGCCATGCGCTGTCCTTCCTTTATCCATTCAACTCTGAGCAATTCCTTCAAGCCACACAGTGTGCTCGGCATTGGAAATGCAAGCTGAGGAAAGAATACTTCTTGCCCTTGGAAAGACTGATATGAAAGAAAAAATCATTACAGTAGGTCTGGAAACAGCAAAACAACTACAATGCCGAGGGGAAAGGGTGGCTTAATAATTAGTCTTTCCCAAACCACGAACTTCTGCCCACCTTCATGATTTGGGCCATAACCCATGCTGTTCCTAGTGTGGCAGGATAGTAAGAAGCTAGGAAAATTCCTGGGCAAGCAGAATGGGGAAACTGAGAAAAGAAAATTAAACAAGGCCAACCAGTTTGGGCAGCTTGCAGCCAGCTAGCGAATTGCAAGACTTGATCTTCCCTAATCAAGGACACTTGAGAACAAATGGTTTCTACCTCTCCTCCCAGACAGAGAATAAACAGCTTAAATCACCCTGGTCAGGGAGATAGAGAACAGAGTCCCAATTAATGCCAGCCAAACCCAAGGACAGATGAAGTCAGGGGAACAAATAACAAAAACTTGACTAGAGCCAGACAGGCTCCAGATAAAAGCAAAACTGTAAAGCTGACCAAAGAATAATCCCACACTCCCCGACATGCTCATTTTGATGCATCAGCATATTTAAAATGCACATGGAAAGCTGATGAATATTCTGCTGAAACCCTCCCCTAAGATGCTTGCCCGCAGGAGATAAAAACCCTCAAGACAAAGGATGCCAGCGCGGGATCTCCCAGCAGCACGCCCTTGCCTTATCCCAGGCATGAGCTTTTTTAGTTTCTTTCTCCTAAACGCTAAGGGTCCTCACAAGACTGCAACTAGGGGAGCAGTGGGCAACAGCAGCTCATCCCAGACTCACCCCCTGAACCCATCCCCAAGGCCCCCTCCTTTCTCTGACTTTTCAGTGAGCTGACAGCAGCAGGCCTTGATTCACTTCCTTCCTATAGCGCTTCTAGTGAGCAAAGCAGAATCCAGCTAGGCTCTTTCCTGTTGCTTCTTCTACCTTAACCCTTCCTTGTTTCACTGTCCCCAGCTTTAATAAAAGTTCTCTCAAAGGCACCTGGACTCAAGTTGTGATAGCTTTCCTGCATGAAGTCAAGAAGCCACACACTACCAGCTGGCCTGAGGCAAACCCACGCTGGGCCAGGTCCCCGTCCGGTAACACTAGTATTTGCTAACATGCTTTCTTCAAGTTGACTCACTTTTTAAAAATATATGTTTTTTTATTGATTTCAGAGAAAGGAAGGAAGAGGGAGAGAGAGAGAAAAACATTGATCAGCTGCCTCCTGCACTCCCCCTACTGGGGATGGAGCTGGCAACCCGGGCATGTGCCCTGGCCTCTCGGCACATGGGACCACATTCAGCCAACTGAGCCACGCCAGTCAGGCTTGATTAACTTTTATCGAAAAGAAATCTATTATTTTTAAGGGAAATTTCACATCACTACAGTAAATGAAAATCAACCTGTGTCACTTGTCAATAGCAAGTAACTTTGAAAACAAATACATGAAAGGAAAAGCATATTATTAAATTGTAACCCTATGCATTTGCCCTCAGAATGCCCACAGCCAGGAACCTGCTCCTGCTAGCCCCGTCTCAACACCTCCATTCATGGACTTGGAGGACTGAGAGGGGAAGAAAAGGGAACAACTTTTCCACCAGGTGGGTGACCCACTCAGTGTTTGTTAATGTAGCGTGTGTGTGTGTGTGTGTGTGTGTGTGTGTTTCCTAATATCCCCTGAAGTAATTAACGACTGCTCTACACCTTAGGGAGCAGGTCAAGTGCCCACAGCTGTGTTCACCCTGTCTACCTTTCCATTCCTGCCTTTAGAAAAGGCATGGGTCTCCTAAGGCATGAAAGGTTGGTTGCAATTAGTCTCACAACAGGGCAGGTGTGGTCCCAACATTGCCCTCAAAACAAAAAGCTCTATTGAAGTGTATGACCGCCATCCTGTATAAAAACTGTTGTTTGAAATTCCCTGCTATTGTTAGATAGTCCCTTGTTCTGAAAACTGTCATTTTCAGACAGTCTCTTATTCTGTAGAATAACTATTTTCATTTGAATAATAGAAAAAGCTAAAAACTTAACTGTCTGACCTTGCGAGCTAGCCATTTAACGTAATGGACTAACACTGATCATCATTCCCATGTTCTTATGCCAGATGTTTGTTCTTTATGTATCCAAGATCACAAACTGTCTATAATAATAATTCACACAGAGCCCTTTGTAAGATCTGCAGACAAGAGCCGGAAAGGTATAAATGCAGGAAACTTCCTCCGTGTCTTCGCTCAGAGATTTAGAAGACACACCTCCCTCTGGGCCTTCGAGCAATAAACGACTCCTAATTAATTGGCTCATTAAGATGTCTTGTACCTCACTCGCTGATTTATGATACAACACTGTTATGGAGGAAGGAGGAATTGTTCCTCCAATGATTCACAAATGAGTCGCACATCCCAGCCACTTGAAAATCTTTCTGAGCTTTTAGGGAAGATGCTGGTGTTGTGAGGAGAGTGGTTTTAAATAACAGGTGCCAGGCTATGAGATCTGTTTGGACAAAGATACCGAACCTGTGCGAACTGGGCACAGGTGGAGATGATCCTGCGTCACCCTCTGACTTCAGCAGATGCTACGTACACACGAGTTATGTGCTGTTACTAACCCCAAAGCTGAGCCACATGATCTGACACTGGGGTGTAATGTCAGAAGGCATCTCTTAGCCAATCAGAGAGAGGTCTCTCTCTGGCTTCAGTTTTCTCTGCTACATAACGGGGAAGGGGTTAATGAACCAGCTTGGAATTCCCAGACTTGAAACATTTTCTATGTTTGTAAACCAGTAAAATTTGAGAACACAACTTTTGACTACCAAAGGGTGGTCCACTTTTACCCTGGTAAGGAAGGCTGTTTTCTTTTCTTTTCTTTTTTTAATATATATTTTATTGAATTTTACAGAGAAGAAGGGAGAGGGCTAGAGAGTTAGAAACATCAATGAGAGAGAAACATCGATCAGCTGCCTCCTGCACATCCCCCACTGGGGATGTGCTCGCAACCAAGGTACATGCCCTTGACTGGAATTAAACCTGGGACCCTTCAGTTCTCAGGTCGACGCTCTATCCACTGAGTAAAACCGGTTAGAGCAGTAAGGCTATTTTCAAAAGCAACTGCCATTCATGTTATTATTTCATTTTTAAAAGAGACAGAGCATTTTAACACATACCAGAGGAAGGATGTAATCTCTTGAATAAATGCTACTGTCAGAAACAATGCTTCCGTTGTCCTTACTTTTCAAATTTCTCAGTAGACTAAACTGTTTCCATAGACCAGCAGTAATTCCTTCAAGGATTCTTTCAAGCTCAAAGTCTGTGGATCTTTGCATAACTGTAGGGATCAGTGTGTCCTGCCATCACCTTCTGCACCTGCCCCATCTACCAGGTGCCCCTGAGGTGTCCCTCCCTCCACCTAAAAGCACTCACCTGCAGAGATGAAGGCTATGATGAGCGTGGCACTAGTGTAGAGAAATCTGAAATACACAATGGCAGATGGAGAGTGTCGTCATGAAAAGAGAAACCTGGAGGGGCAGGGCAGATGATGACCCTCCAGGCCAGACCCCTGGAGAAAGAGGTCAATGCCTGGTCTCCAAATCAAAACCTTGAGTCCTGATTCCTCTCAGCTGTGTAACCATGGGACAGGCACTGCCCTTCTCTGAGCCTCAATAACCTTTTCTATGAAAGGAAATGTCTGGACTGATCTAGACCCCAAGCAGAAAGTGCTGGGGTACTGTAATTCAAGTCCACAATCCCAAGGTCATGGGGATCTCTTAACAGTTTGGGGGTCTTGAAAGCATGGGGTAATGAAAGTAGTGCCTAAGTATGATTTATAATGAGAAATGTAAATTTGGGCTTTGTCCTCGGCCCCTGACACAGGGCTCCTAACACCCTTTTAAATTCCTAAGTGATAAAAGATCTAGGAGTATCTGTCGTTCTGATGAGGCAACTCTGGGTGGGCTCCTGGATGGGGCTGTTCACCAGAAAGACAAGCCATGAGGTGACCCTTGGAATTTTCAGCACCTGTCCCCCTCCCCCAGCTTCTCAAGAGTCGGGGGAGGGAAGCGTTGAAAACAGAGTTAATGACTGACCATGCTTACTTGAGGAGCCTCCATAGAATCCCAATAGCAAGGGGTTCAGAGAGCTTCCAGGTGGGTGAACACATCCACATACCAGGAGGGTGATGCACCCCAACTCCACGGGGACAGAAGCTCCTCTGCTTGGGACCCTCCCAGATCTCACCCAGACCTCACTTCATCTGTCTGTCTGTATCCCTGATCCTTCCCTTTAATGAATTGGTAAAGCCCAGCTGGTGTGGCTCAGTGGTTGAGCGTCAACCTAGGAACCAGGAGGTTCCTAGTCAGGGCACATGTCCAGGCTGTGGGCTTGATCCCCAGTGTGGGGTGTGCAGGAGGCAGCCAATCAATGGTTCTCTCTTGTCATTGATGTTTCTCTCTCTCTCTCCACTGAGTTCTGTAAAATGTTCCAGCAAATAATTAAGTCCAAGAGGTGGAGGTGGGAGTCATGGAACCTCTAATTTGTAGCCAAATCTGACCAAAGTTATGAGTAACCTGGGGAACTTACCACTGTGGTTGGCATCTAATGTGGGGGGCAGTCTCATGGGATCTGATGCTATCTCCAGGTAAAGGATGTCAGAATCAAGTTACACTGAAGGACACCCAACTGGTGTCCAGAATTGCTCGGTGTGGGAAAACTCCACACCCACTTGGTGACCAGAGTGTCAGAAGGGAAGTGTTCTGAGAAGTAAGGAGAAAAAAGAGTGGTAGGTTTCTCCAATACAGTTGGTGTCGGTGAGGTGGGATTGGCCAGAGTGATCCTGGCTCACAGAAACAAGTGATTTGTGAAAAGGAAGGACGAAGGGTGTGGAGTGAAGAACTTCTGATTCCTGGGTGACCACATTGCCCGAAGCCAGTTCCAGCATGTCAGCAGAGCTGAGTCATCTGGAGTGGCAAGGGTATTTCCCCAAACCTGAAAAGGACGATTGCTTGCTGCCAGACAGCTAAAGGCATATTAATCTACATGTTATTGCTTCCTATGGCCAAACACCTGAACAACCGTAGGCAAATTCTTCCAGTCTGACAATGGATTCTGTACCTAACCCTACCCTTTGAAGTGTATATCTCCACCTTGCCTTAGGACAATTTGTGTTAATAAATAGCAAGGGGTCCTGAGACAAGGAGAACTTAGTTCCTTTAGCTAAGTCTTCTTATGCCTCCCTAATGCCTTTCAAAATTATGTTTCATCTCTGGGTTCTTATTTAATTTACGCATAGCCCTTCTCCAGCTTTCTGAACCCTTCTTGATGCCGGATCAAGACCACTGGTGTTATCGCATGGTCCCCCATGGTGTGGACCAGCAGCGGTGCGACAATAAGTTACCAAAGGTAAAATTACCAACAGAATGTAGAGATGAGTCCAACTATCTGGGAATTAGTTCACTGGAATGCATATGAAAATGCAAACTAATAAGGAAAAGGTGAAACACATCATCTCTTGGTCACTATTAGCTGTAATAGCTCAAGTGAAATTGAAAGAGAGTGCTGGGTCAGACCTTGAGGCTGGGCCAAGTTCAGAGCTGGGTCAGTCTGAGCCACAGCTGCAGCCGCAGCCGCTAGCCTCGAAGCCACCCCACCAAAGGAAAAATTATGCAGGGATGACAGAAAGTACCTCTAAGACCTCTGGGCACCACGAAGGCCGTCAGTACGTGGGAAAGCAAAACCAAGATACCATTGAAACCAGGGGCACAGCGTGAAGGAGGCATTTCACTTCATTGTCATCAGCTTCCCAGGGAAGCTTTACTGAAATGGGTTGTGAGGGTAACTAACTTGGGGCTGTGTCTTTGGTTCTGAATGCTGCAGTGGAAGAGCATGTTGGGGTGGAGACAGGACCCACAGCTCACCATGGAACAACCGCAGATGGCTGTACATGATCCAGACACAGGAGGCTGCTCCTGAGGGAGGGGCCAGCCTAGTGCACTTGATAAAAGCCACTTTACGGTCTGGCCATGTCCGCCATCTGTGCCCAGGGGAGCACCCCAGATGAGGCAGCTGCTACGCTTCGTATACAACCACCTTGGAATGACTCTAATGAGGACCAGGACAGGGGCCCACTGAATATGCCTGTTACCCAGGTCATGCTGAATGCTGTGGTTAAGGGGGCCCTTTCTCATGGGCACCCCGCATAACCTTAACACTTTGTAATCAGGCATTTTCCCGCCAAATCGCGTCGTAACGGGAAGAAAGAAATCCAATAATGGTCTGACTTTGCAAAGTCTATCTGAGTTGTCTTGCACATTTTCGTTGTTGTTGAAATGCCAGGCCCTCCATATTTGACAGAATCTGTCTCTACTCATCGTTTTTGGAAAAAACGCATCTCCCACACTTTGGTATAAAAAGCGATATGACAAGTTTACTCATTTTCCGCAAAAATTAATACTGCAAAACCAAAACCAAAAAAAAAAAAAAACAGTTCAGGAAGCCTTATTGAGTTTGGTGTCTCTGCTTCCCCTCCAGGCTCTTACAGATGTTAATAACTGCACTAAGTTCATTAACAAGAGAATGGGGGAAGGCAGAGGAGAGAATCCTGGGACTGGTTTTAGCAGGGTAGAAATTTTCTTTTCTTTTTTTTTTTTAATCTTCATCCTAGGATATTTTTAATTGATTTTAGATAGAGAAGGAAAAAGAGAGAGAAACATTGATGTGAGAGAGAAACATCAACTAATTGCCTCCTGTATGTGCCCTGATGGGGGATCGAACCCGCAAACTAGGTATGTGCCCTGATTGGGAATCAAGTCGCAATTTTTGGCGCATGGGACAATGTTCCAACCAACTAAGCCACCAGCCAGAGCAGCAGGGTAGAAATTCTAAATGGTTAAGGAACAGGTGATTAAAGCAAATAGTGTTTTTCACCATCAAATTTAGGATTATGGCCTTTCCTTCCTGCCTTTGTATGAGGCCAAAGGGACACTGGCTCCTTGGACAACCTTAAAAGTGGACTCCAGGAATGTCACAAACAACCTGATCTTTGCAACCAAACCCAGTGTCACTGGGCACAAAGGCTGCGGCTTTTGGCCATCCGCCACCAGCCAGGGCCTGACACACATCGGGGAGGTAGAAAGAAGCTGCCGCCCCTACTTTCCCCAAAACAACCCCCTTAGCATGGTAAGTGGCTCCAAAAGAGCCGGCCTTCGGGCTGGGCCCAAGTGGGTTCTCTGGTTCTGCTCATCACGCCACCGCCCCGCGGACCTCAGCCTCCTGGTCCGAAGAAACCTGACACTTGCCCATCCAGCCAGCACCATGGGCCTTAAACCAGAGGTTTTGATACAGCACTACCAAAGGCTGGCTGGGCCAAGGGGACCCCCTGTCGGTCCCCCAGCCATTACATGCCCCCAAACAAGTGCCGTCTTTTATCCCAGGTTAGAAAATGTTGGAAGCCGGAGACAGAGATGACAATGAGAAACCTGAGCAGCAGTTGCTTGTGGCAGATTCATCAAGTTAAAGATTGACAACAGGGCCAGAGTCTCTTGCCCCCTCACAGGGGACCCAAAGCGTTCTACACAGGAGTGGGTAAATCCTGGGGTGAAAAAGAGAAGTCCCAAAACCCATTGGTGAAGCTCTGACGAGGGTGACGATTTTTGTAAGAGAACACGAAAATTTAAGAATTGATAAGATGGTGGAAGTGGGGATGTTGAAACAGGTTTTATGGGAAGAGCTGTGTTCCCTTTACGCAATGTTTCATGAGAGTGGCTAATACGTCATCCTGGGGAACACAGCCAGGTGGAGCTAGACCAGGGAGATGGCAAAGGTCTGTGGGCACCTCCCAGTGACATTATGGGACTTGGAACTAAAGAACTTTCACCTGAGGGGCATTTATTATCTTGTTATTAGACATTAATTGAAGCTACATGGATGACTCAAGAACACAAAACAATCTTAAAACCTGCAATACCACAATGTCGAGGATGATGTTGCAGAAATGCCCCAACGCGGGTGACAGAGCCCAGGAGCGTTCCCCAGTGGAATGGTTTATACGAGATCACACATTGCCTGGGAGTCAAGGAGGAGATATTGCTAAGCAGGAGCCTCTCTCCCCCTAGGTCTGACCCCGGGCCTGTGTGAGGGGCAGCCAGTCTCCTGTCACTTGGACACTGCCTTACACAGGACGCTTAACTGATCACCAGGCATTGCCTGGCTTGTGGATGGACAACATCCTGTTAGTGAGGCCACCACTCTGACCAAAGAAGTGCTGAGCTGCAGGCTGTTTTCCTAGCAAAGACTGAAGAACCAAGCAATGGAAAGGGGCCCTGTGTTTGGGTTTTTACTGACTCATGGACAGTGGCAATGACCTGGCCACATGGTCAGGCGGAGGGCAGTGGAAACGTAGCCTGTTACGGGGATGCCTGTATGGAGTACAGCCCTGTGGAAATCACTTACATCCATACAAAGAGCCCCTTGCCTTTGGTTCAGAGAAGGACTGAAATCAGCAAGCTTATGTCCCTATGTACTCCCTCCAGGGGGCCATCTGGGTCCGTAACACCAGGGGACCTGGGGCTGCTGCAGCAGTGCACAGAGGGACTGGACCTAGACACTGCCCTCTTGCTACCTCTAAGGCACAAAAGTCCACTAAGCACTGTTCTGCCTGCCAGCAAAAGACACCGAGACTGCAGATGGCCTTATGGCAGATCCCCTGGAAGGAAGGCCCTGAACTGAGCTGGCAAGAGAAACTGGTGCTGGAAGCCCTGGGCAGCTGCAAATGGTTCTGACAGGAATAGACTCTGACTCTGGACTGGGCTTTGCTGATCAGTGGTAGCTGCAAATACTCAGCGTGCTATAAAAGAACCAACATTGTACCCATCTGGGTGGCTGATCATTTCTTCAGGCCAAGAAGCACCCTTTACAGCCCATAATGTCTGACAATGGACAGAGATATCCTCAGAGTACTGGTTTGATAGAGGACTGGGACACACTACGGAAACACTGGTTGTGGAAAATGGGGAGAAATGAGAACATGAAGGGCTGGCTTACACGCACTCACAAGTGTGTGCTCATACTCAGCATCGGGGGACTTAAAGGAACATCCCCTATTTTTATAGTAGGTCTGGAGAAGAGGATGTAGGGAAGGAAAGTTGCTGGTATTCTTTCTGCCTCACATCGATTCAGCTGTGCTCCCCACTGGGCACAGGACCACTACAAGGAATGGAAGCGGTTGGATTCCTACCCGAGAAACTATAACTGTTTGACCTTTATGTTATGATTCCTAAGGGCTCCATGGGGCAGGTTGTGACTTCAGTCGATCTGGCAAAACGTGGGGCAAACAGTGAGTGCTGCTAGATTGCCCACCTGGTGGTAGGGACAGCCCGCTAGTTCTGCACCTGTGTAACCTGACCCCATCTGAACAGAAGTGGACAGAGGCAGGAGAGGGCACTTGCTAGACTAGTATTGCTGCCTGCAACCCAGACCAGCAGGGTGGAAACGTCTGGGTAACAGTGGAGGAAGAGAAGCTGAAGGTACGGGAATGAGTAAGTGCATTATGAAGTGAGGAAGGTCCAATATTACATTAACACCTCAAAAGAGGCTCCGAGCAAGAGATGATACTGTCTCTTAGCTCAATGACACCAGCTGCCTAGAAGGGTGAAGCCAATAAATTGCTGACACCACTCCTGCTTTTGGAACTGGGCAAGATCGAAAAGAAGCCTGCAGACCCGAGTGGCCCTGGAAGACATTCTCAGACGATACGATGATGGACTGGGTAGTTATTAAGACTGACTGGGATTAATAATGTGCCATATATTTTGAACTTTATGATTGCTTTGCTATAAGGACTCTGTGCTTCTCCCCCCCCCCAGGGGGTGATCTGTGATACTACGACTTTATAATAAGAATATATATTTGGCCCTGACCGGTTTGGCTCAGTGGATAGAACGTCGGCCTGCGGACTCAAGGGTCCCAGGTTCGATTCCAGTCAAGGGCATGTACCTTGGTTGTGGGCACATCCCCAGTGGGGGGTGTGCAGGAGGCAGCTGATCGATGTTTCTCTCTCATTGATGTTTCTAACTCTCTATCCCTCTCCCTTCTTCTCTGTAAAAAAATCAATAAAATATATATATTTTTAAAAAGAATATATATTTGGTCTTTGTCCCCAGCCCCTGACACAGGGCTCCTAAAACCCTTGTAAGTTCCTCAGTGATGAGAGCACTAGGAGATATTTTGTTCTGATGAGGCAACTCTGAGTGGGTTCTTGGATGGGACTGCTCAACAGAAAGACTAAGCCATGAGGTGACGCTTGGAACTTTCAGGCCTGTCTCCCCCATACACTCGTCTGGAGAGGGGGGAGGGGCTAGAACTAGAGTGGACGATTGATCATGCCTCCTTGAGGAAGCCTCCATAGAACCCCAATGGCACGGGGTTCGGAGCGCTTCCAGGAGGGTAAAGCACCTCAACTCCACATGGACAGAAGCACCTGTGCTCAGGACCCTCCCGGCTTTACCTGAATGTTTTATGAAAGCGACTAATATGGATCTATCTCTTCACCTGGCTTTTTTTCTGTATCCTTTATCCTGTCTCTTAATCGACTGCTGAGCATTAAGTGTTTCTCCGAGTTCTGTCAGCTGCTCTATCAAATAATCAAACCCACAGGGACGAGGTCATGGGAATCTCTGGTCAGTAGCCAAGTTGGACAGAAATTGGGGGTAAACCTGGTGAAGGAGAGCAGAATTTGCCACCCCAAAATATGCCTCTTTGGAACACTGGTTATTTTAAGCAAATTCTTTGTAAGAAAAAACAAAAAAACTCAGAAATTACCTTTGACCTTCCCCCTAACTGCCTAAAAAAATTAGAGAACCTGCTCCAGAATGAGAGTGATCACTGGTAACAGCAGTTTAATCTGAACCTAGCAAGGTTGCTTGATCAAAGTCCCCTGTGTCCCATGGTTAAAGATGGTCCAGCCAGCGTTTGTTTACCAAACCTTTGCTTTTCCTCCTCCATGTGAATTGCCTTCCTCCCCTTTGAAGTCGGAAACCACTACCTCCCCGCCTTTCCCCTCTCTCAAGATGACAGATAAGCCTCAACTGCCTGATTTTGAGCCCCTTATTCTTATGGAACCCCTGTATGTACATGTGTAATTAAATTTGGTTATTTTCTCCTATTAATCTTCTTCATGTCAATTTAACTATCAGATCAGCCAGAAGAACTAAGAGTGGAAAGAAGGGAAATTTTCTCCTCCCCTACCACCTGGGACATCTGAAATGGGGGCAGTCTCCTGGGACTGAACCGTTACCTGTGAGATCTGACACCATCTCCAGGCACAGGATGTCAGAAATGAGTTACACTGCAGGACACCCAGCCGGGGTCACAGACTTGCTCGGTGTGGAAAACCCACACATTTGGTGACCAGAAGTGTCAGAAGGGAAATATTCTGTGTGAAAGTAAAGATGACACCCAGAAAGGGAGACCAGGATTTTCTTAACATGCGAAGGCTGGGGAAAGAGTTAGGGGCAAAGGAAGGGGAGGAAAGAGGGGAGACAAGGACCAAGAAACTGAGATAAAGTCATTCTGCACCCAAACACTTGAAGAGCGAGGGAGCAACTTGACTCTCTGGGTATTTCCTGGCCCAGCCTGCCCCCCTGGCCCTCTGTCTGACAGCTCAGCTCTCACACACCTGCCAGGAGGTGCTTGCTTTGGGTCCTATCAGCCCCAGTAAGCCGCTGCTTATCACTGGGCATGCCAGCACCGGGGGCACCTGTGTGAACAAGATAAAGCCCCTGACTTTCCCTGACGCGTGTGCATGGGAAACCCCCACAATCTCCCTTTCAGTCAGAAGAGGAGGGAAGTTCCACCACCTGAGAAACCCATAAGACATTACCAGCTAAGCCTTTTGGGGGATGATGGAGGGAGGAGGAGGATGACTAAGCCTGGGCCCCCTGGGTATGAGGCCTCACAGGAGATGGGAACAAGGGTCTCCAGGAAGAAGGCAGAGTGACAATTTCAGGTATTGCTCCTTTGGTAACCCTGGCTCCAGGAAGTAGGCCTGAGCTCCTGCTCAATTCAGCATCAAGCCGAACACACATTCACATGGAGCCGAAGGAAAGCGCGGAGTGGGAAGCAGGGGTGCGGGAAGAAGGTGAGTCCACCCCCTGCAAAGCTCCTGGGGCAGGGCCTGGCAGGGCTGCCCAGTTACTTGGCTTGGGTTTCCCTCAAGTCTGGCTCTCCTCTTGCCCACCTGTGCCCAGGCTGGGCCTTTGGGACTTACATGGCTATGAGGCGGGCCACGGTGGTCTTGAAACGGTCAAAGATGAAGCCAGTGGGGAAGGTCATGAAGTTGTTCATGAAGGACGCCAGGGTGAAGATGAGTGAGAACCTCTCATCCTGGGCTTTGCAGTCTAGAGGAAAGACAGGAAGAGCTCAGGAGCCTGGGGTGAAGGGGCCAACCTCTCCTCCATCCTGGACTTCCTGCCAGGTGGGCATCCAACCTGGCTCCCGTCTGGGGCAGCCCCTGCCACCTCAGACAGCTTGCCTCTGGAAAGTTCTCCCCTAGGTGAGCTGAAATGCGACTGCCCCAAATTACCCCTCCGAAGCTGGTACGTGGCTCCCCAGAAAGTCCTTAGACTAAGGTTGGGGCACAGAGGAAGGCTGACAATCCCTCCCTTTCTCCACAGAAAGGATGGCAGGGCCCTAGCCAGTTTGGCTCAGTGGAT
This sequence comes from Murina feae, assembly GCA_004026665.1. NCBI lineage: Eukaryota > Metazoa > Chordata > Mammalia > Chiroptera > Vespertilionidae > Murina > Murina feae. Next base: position 30,521 of record PVJC01006452.1, read on the forward strand.
AGAACATCAGCCTGTGGACTGAAGGGTCCTGGGTTTGAATCTGGTCAAGGGCACATGCCTGGGTTGTGGGCTCAGGACCTGGTTGGGGGAGGGGGTGCAGGAGGCAGCTGATCAATGATTCTCTCTCATCAATGACGTTTCTCTCTCTCTCTCTCTCTCTCTCTCTCTCTCTCTCTCTCTCTCTCCCTTCCTCTCTGAAATCAATAAAAATATATTAAAGGGAAAAAGAAAGAAAGGATGGCAGGGTGGCCAGGAAGTGGAGTCCTTCCTATCCTTCCCACCACCTAGAAACCAGACTCAGCTTCCCAGAGAAGTCATCGCTCCCTTACCTTCCAGGCCCGTGGCATTGACCATCAGCCCGGCATCGGGTTCACACAGCTCCTCAAAGTAATGCTCTTTTTTGAAGACAAACACCAGGGATGCCCAGCCAAAAAGGACGCCCGCAAAGCCCAGGCATTCCAGCAGCCCCGTCAGCAGGGTGGCCACACGCAGGGGCAGTCCCTGGCTTGGCATGGCCTGGGCTAAAGCCGCTCCTCAGATCCCACTAGCGCCGCTGGCCTCCCCAGTGACCGCAGCAGTGCAAGGCCTGGGGCTGGAGCACTTGGAAAACTCCCCTGGCGGGCCCTTCCGAGCATGTGGCACTCTGGTCCTGGCTGTCTGGGCTTGGGCAGAAACCATCAGTTGGGGGTGTCTCCAGATCCTGTAAAAGAAGGCAGAGGCCGCTCGGTGAGGGTGAGGGGGAGGGCAGAGACAGAGGTGGACAAAATCTTTCCTGTGGACTGGAGAGCCAGGCCAGCTGTTGGAAACAGCTGCAAAAGGCCTCGCCATTCCACCACCAATGGCAGCAGGTGGCGAAGCGGGAACTGAGCCCAACTTCTAGACACTGTCCACAAACATCATGACCGCAGCAACTCTGCACCAGTCGCCGGGGGTGAGGGCACTGCATACGGGTTCTCACCAATTCTCAGGACAATCTGGCAGACTCGGCGTTTGGTTAGCTTCCCTTTACTGCCAGGGAAAGCAAAGGCTTCGGGGTATTTTGTCAAACTATCCCAGGTCACATGGGCTAGTCCGTCACAACCTGGGCCAGTCTAATGCCCAAAATATCCCAACTCCAACAGGAGCCTCCCGCCCTGACACTCAGCCAAGGACTCCCACAGCCCCTCCCGCCGCCCCTCTGCTCATCAGCATCTGGGCAGAAAGCAGAGGCCCAGCCCTCACCCCAACCCGCACCCACCCGCAGAGGGCCCCTCAGGAGTCAGCGGCCTCACAGTCCCTCGCCCCCCACCCCGTCCCCTGCTCCCCGCCCCGTGGCCAAGCGGCCAGCCCCTCCCCGGCGCCCTACCCGCCGCCTCCTCCCCGGCTCCGCGCTGTGGGCTGTCTGCTCTCTGCGCGGTTCGGATTCGCGCCTCTTTGTCGCCGCCCCACCCAGTCCTGTCGCTGCCCCAGCTCCTGCGGAGCCGGAAGGACCGGACAGGCGGGGCGGGGACAGGCGGGGCCGTGTCCTCGGAGGTTACACCTCCCGCTCTCCATCACTTCCTTCTCCTGCTCGCCGGCAGCCGCTCCTGCTCGCAGCCTCTCCTCCCTTTGGAATCCTGCTCGGGGGTCTTCTCTCCTTTCTCTCCCACCCACCCCAACGGTTGCAAAAGGTGGCAAAAGACACCAGATGCTACCTTCTCTCTCTCTTTTTTGTTAACTCTCACCCAGGGATATTTTTCCATTGATTTTTTTAGAGAGAGAGGAAGGGAGAGGAAAGGAGGGAAACATCGATGTGAGAGAGACACATTAATTGGTTGCTTCTTACACGAACCTGGCACCCTGCGGTCTGCGGTCTGATGCTCCCTCTATCCACTGAGCCAAACCGGCTCGGGCCCTTCTCATCTCTCTTGAGGCTCCTTCCGCCTCCCGGCTCCCTGACCTCTCCTCCCTCCCAACCAAGTTAGCACTAATACCGTGGCACGCACACACACCCACAACCCACCCGACCAATCTCACAGCACACCCAGAGGACACACAGCCACCTGCAGACACATGAACACACACACACACACACACACCCTATGCCTTGTGCTTTTCTTTGGCCACATGGGAAGGCACAGAACACACTTTTCCCCATTTGCCCACCAGCTTAACTGCCTCCTAATCTCATGTTCCCAGGGTGGCCAGCAAATCCCAAGCACAGCAGACCTGCCAGCACAGAATCCATCAGAGGCCCAGGGACAGGACTGGACAGCTTTCCAGAACACCCCCTGGGGGTGCCCTACCTCTTCACCTCCCAGGACCCCTTTGATTACCTCCTGCTTCATCCCCAGCCCAGGCTCTGAAAGAGCCTCCTGGCCAGGCTGCGTTGATTAAGTATTCATTATCGCCCCATTTTTTATTAATCAAAGACATGTATAATTGCCCATCAGAGCCTGTGATCAGCGGGAGATGGCCAGCCGAACCAGCTGCACTGCTATCATTCTGGCCCAGAGCGAGTGAGCTCCCAGCTTCCTGGCCATTTCCTCCTCAACGCTGAATGGCGGGAGGGGGGGGGGGGGCTTCTTGCTCATTCAGTGCAGTAGGTAGACCCTCATGCTGAGCCTCCTGGATCCCTGCCTCCGGGGTCCCAGGGACTCAAGCTATTCCAAGCCCAGCCTTCTTTTTAAAGAGGAAGAAGTGAGATGGTAGGACAGCGGGAGGCCAGAAGAACCAGGGAGTGCTTTGCAGATTGCTACCAAAACACAAGGATAGAGAAAATGCAACCACTCAAGCCACTGACTGCAGGAGTGGGGGGCATCTATGGTCCTGTTCCCCAGGGTGTCCTGGTAACACAGCCCTGAGCCCGCGCTCTGCCTGCCCCACTGTGAGATGAGAGCCGCGGTGCTTAATTACAGTCATTGTCACAAAAGAGATAGGAGGTGAGTTTGTTGCTGAAGGGACTTAACCTAGAACGTTTGGACATTAGAGAAAACAATGTCTGGTGCTCTCTCTATCAATCTTGTCCTTCAGAATTAACTGATGGAATATATTTTTTAAAAAACACACAATTAATTGATGGGGGGGGGGAACAAACAGGATTTAAGATGCAAGATTTTCTGTTACTGCAAGACACAAAGACACTGAAATTAATTCAAGCCCTACCTCCTGCCCTGGCTTACAGTTTGGTCTCCTGAGGACCTGGGGGATCAGTGAGTATGGAAGTAGCAAGGAAGGAACAGAAGAAGTCAAAGCAAACAGAGAGATTTTAGAATGTCAATTGGCAGGAGGCAATCAGAAAGGCCCAGCTCACCGGCTGTCCGGGCATCCAGGACTGGAGCTCAGGACTCAGGACAGGTCGGCAGGGCTCTGTCCACTCGTCTTGTTACCTCTCTCTTGGTTCTCAGTGCCCGGCTCACACCCACATCAACGTCTGCAAAAGGCACTGCCCCTAGGGATGCGAGTCTCAAGGAAACTGTCGGGACAGAATGACAGGATGAACCATTCCCGTTCATGAGTTCCCGCAGCTAGCAGAGGCGCCTGCTCATCGGATCACTCCAGTGAGGATTAGCATGTAACATCAGGGAGAGGAGTGATTATAATGAGATCTGATGGCGCCCCCGATGTCTTCATTCTTTTTCTCTTTACTTCCTTTCCTCTTCACCCTGAATCCTTTTTTAGTGTATTGATCTGCTCAACAAACATTCGTGGTGCCTGAGGCTTTGTGCCAGAGGCTGGGATTCCGAGAGAAGAGGTTCAGACCTTCTTTCGAGGAGTTCGTTCTCTAACTGGGGAGACAAAGAACACCAAGATTTCTGGCATGATGGAATGCCCATCCAGGCGGAAGCCAGCACAGCACATGCAGAGGCATGGAGCCTGGACAGAGTAAGAACATTCAGGAACCAGCGGGAGCAGACATGGCCAGGGGAATGGCCACGCTGGAAGCTGGAGTGACGGCCTAAGTGAAGGCACTTGCACAGCAGCCCATATCACTTAATCACTTAGTCTATTGATTCTACCCCCGAATATCTCTCCTGTCCATCCTTGGCCACTGCCTTCTTCAGACATCATCTCTCACCCAGACATTACCCGTTTTCAAATCATCACCATTCAGCCGTTGATTTCCATGGTTCTCTTTTGATAAATGCCTGGGATTTCAGATACGCCAAGCAAAAAGACAAATGAAGCAAAATATAAACTTTTTGTCCTTGCAAAATCCAGGCTTGTGCAAATCAAAATATCTGGGTTTTCCAGCTTTGGTCTTCAAAGTGGTTTCAAGAGTTTGTTGTTGGAAGATAAAAGGTAAATTCAAATTTTTTTCATTCCAACTCAGGTGAAAACATGCACCATCTTGAAGCAATGCCAAAAAAAAAAAAAAAAAAAAAAAAAAAAACACCCACAGATTTTGGGCCAATTTTCTGATTTTATAGATCCCTTGGAGCTTCAGTCTCCTCACCTATACAAGTGGAATTGGGTTGTTGTATGAATTAAAGATAATGCAAGAAAATCACAGTATACTAGCTAATTGATACATGCAGCTTCTGTTGTTAACAAAAAGTATTAATTACTGGAAAACAAAGGAAATCAGGAAGTCATATTTGAGGATTGCAAAGTGCCCCTAACCTAAAAAAGGACTAAAGGAGGGGAAATATCACTGCATGCTGCGTGAGCTCAGCCATCTGCATCAGGAGTCACACCCCAGGGAACTGAGTTCTAGGCAACACCCTAGCAAACATCAGTGTAACCAGGGTGACCTCCCCACTCGAGTAGGCTTGTCCAAAGCAGGGGCCTGTGTGTGTGTGCTGTGAGCTGAGGGAAGGAAGTCTCTTCAAGAGCCGGAGAGGACAGAGGGGGAGGGAGTCTGACAGCTGGCCCTTAAGGTGTCTCCCGCCGTGCTCAGCGGTTCTGACAAGCCTGGGGGCCTCTACTGTAGCGGTGAATGAAGATAAGGCCTGCTTGCTCTGGGGAGACTTTTCTCTAGCCAAGGGTGAATACAAAAGGACGCCCTGAAGCTACTGGGGGTTGCTCTAGCCAGTCAAGTCAACCAGCTCAGCCCTGGAGGATGCTGGAGTCAGCAGATGTTTGCAATCAGATCAGCCTCCCTCTGCGTGCCTGCGTGCAATGGAGCAGGGCCCCCGGACCAGCCACAGGGAGCTTCCGGGCCAGTTCCTGTGATAAAAAAGAGGCCACGTGAGTCTCCTGCTGCTCATTGCCCCCCACCCAGTTCTACGTCCATGTTCTCCAAGAAACTGTCTATTGGTAACTTGACTTCTCACATCGACTTTGCCAGAACAGAGTACCCTGGGTGCACTGACAGCTTCTGAACTGAACCTCCCAAGCTAAGGACCACACCTGACCCCTAAGAGGTAAAGTAACACCTGTCAGTAGGACTTCATATTCACTGAGCGCCGACCACCCATCAGGCACCATTCTAAGTGCTTTGTGCTGACTCTCTCATGACCTCTTACAACAATCCTGTGGAGACAGGTGTCATTGTTAGCATCCATGATCTGGGCCACCTGAGGTAATGCAATTAATTAATGAATTACGAAATTCCCCCAAGATCACAGAGGTAGTTGGTGGCAGAGCTGGGATATTCTTAACCAGTATCCCACCAGCCTCCCTGAGTTCCCCCACCCCCCACCCCAGGCGCTGGACAGAGCATGACCTCCGAATTGGGTTAATATGGGCAACACTTATTAGTAACAGGAATGGGAGTGGTACCCCTTTCATTGGTTAAAACAAGAGAGGAACACTGCCTCTCATTCAGCCAAGGGGCTGTGTCTCCCCGCCTGACTTTTCTAACCACCCACCCCCACCCACATGCACTCTCATGAAAAGAGGACATGGGTCCAGGAGGAGGAGACAAGATTCCTGAGTGAAAACAACAGGGTTTATGAACCACCCCAAGATAAAAAGAACAGGAAATAGCTGGGGCCAATGGAACACTCCCCTTTTGCTAGGGGGAAAGGCCAACGGAGCAGTTTCCCTGGTACAGAAGTGGGGGGAGGGGCTGTCAGGGACTAACTGGAAGGAGGGGGAAATTGGGGAGAAGGGGAACCTCTCCATCTGCCAGGAGAGCACACATATGGCTGAAACCCCAGCACCCCTCTTGCATGCCTTCCTGTCCCTCTCTACCCTTCCTCCTTGTGTCTGCCAGATCAAGTTTTGGTGACACTAGAAAAGGCCCTATCAGGATCTGTAGACACGACCCTGGGCAGAGAAGCAGAGATGAGGGTCTGGAACGTCCTCGCTGAACCCTCTTTCCTTTTGGGACTGGCTGCGACACGGGGACTCGTGCAGAGACTGAAGGGGTGCAGGGTCTGCTGTGGGGTGCAGCAGTCTCCCCTCCCTATTCAGAGGACAGATGGTGAGTCTGCCCTGGGAGTTTCTTCTTGGAAGCTGAAATGGCCTGACAGTGACTCAGAAACCACGGAAGTTCTCGAGGCTGATGGATTCCTATAGAGTGTACGGCAACTCTGCTCACGGGCTGCAAAACCACAGACGGGCTGTGACCACACTCAAGGAAGGAGCCTTTGGCTGCAGAGAGCTTTCTGCCCTCTGAGTTTTAAAGCAAACCGACTCGGCGTTTGCTCCCTTTGAGACAAACTTGCCTCGAATGTGTCTCCTTCTCCTAGAATTCCCTTCAGTGAAAACATCATGTTGATAATGACAACAGGAATGGCCACCATTTACTGAGTGTAGCTTGTAGGTCAAGCGTTTGCTGAGAGAATCGCTTCACCTTTCTGGCCACCCCAGTAAGGTGGCTGCTACCATTTTGCCCACTTGTTTTGTTTTTATCTTGTTATTGTTGTTTTTTAATTCTCACCTGAGGGTATTTTTCCATTGATTTTTAGAAAGAGTGGAAGAGAGAGGGAAAGACAGAGAGAACTATTGATGTGAGAGAAACGCATCAATTGGTTGCCTCTTGCACGCACCCTGACCAGGTGGGGAGGAATACGCCCATAACCGGAATCAAACCTGAACCCTTCAGTCCGCAGGCCAACTTTAAAGGTGAAACTCAGAGGCCGAGAGAGAGAGAGAGAGAGAGAGAGAGAGAGAGAGAGAGAGAGAGAGAAACTTGCCAAGTCAAACAGCTGGTAAGTGGGAAGAGATAGACTTCCAACCCAGGTAAGCAGATTCTTCCAGGAAGCCTTCCTTGATGCTCCCCCACCCCCCAACCTTCCCCGCTCAGAAATCCTCTCTCTGTCCTCCTTGGTCTTGTTATCGAACAGAAAGAGTTTATCCATCTGGTGCTAGCAGAGCCAACACCAAGAACTGCAGTGGAGAATATCGGCTATTTTGTTATGAACGGCGCCACCCAGGAGAACGGGAATCTAATGCTGAAAAGCCCCAACTCCCCTATGGCATGTAGGTAACAGATTATAAGGGCAAAATTACAGAACGATGGGGGTTAGGGATTCCAGTCATGCTGGGACCTGATTGTCAGAGGTGGGGACAGGGTGATGAAGCATTTCTTCAGGTTTTGAGGACCGTCCTAAGGGCTGTCTCAGCATGCCTCTGTCTGGCTTGATGGGAAAATAGCCAGGGGGACATTCCACCTTAAGGCTCAGGGGCTGAAATATGTCTTAGGGCAACATGTTACCTTTAGCCTGCAGAGTCCAGACTAGGTAATTGCGAGGCAGGTCCGGGCTGCAGTCTTGCTGTCTTTTGCCGCCTTGAAGCTTGCTGGTTAGGGGGGGTGGGGGGGAGGCTAGGTCTCTGCAGGGTATATAGAGAGATGTGATTTCTAGAGCTAGGACTTAAAGATAAATTTAATCAACGCTATAAGGATCCTTGGTTTCAGGCTCACAGCATACCTTTTCATACTATTCCTTGGACATCTCACTTACACTGCCCTGATGATGTTTCCTCCCCAGCCTCCCTGTGAGAGCTTAATTGTTGTGATTAGGTGGGAGGGAAATGACCTACACTAAACAAACTCATAGGAGACTGATGGATAAACCTGAAAAGCAATTTATTAATTTACACTGAGAAGTGAAGCCACCCCACAGACAGGCATCCTGAGGTTGGCTGGTTAGCACAGTCTCTTTCAGGAAGGATACTTTTGGGAAAGGAAATCAATACCAGAAGGTTCTTAGTTCAGTACAAAGTCAGAGTGAAGGGAGTTGATGGATTGACACTTAGATGAAGCCTGACACATCTGTCTAAAGCCTCCTTACCTACCAATGGGCCAAAATACCCACGGCAGGGAGCCATAGAGGTGTCCTCTTCTCTGGATAATGCTGGATTTTTCTGAATCCTACAAAGATCCTACCTTTCAGGCTTCATCTATCATGATCGTGGCTGGCTTTTTTGTTTGCTTGTTTATTTAGATTAACTTCTGCATATTTTATAAGACAGAAAGACAATTTCCCACGGAGGCCCGGGGAAGAAGAATCACTATGTACTAGCTGTCCTGCCTGCCTAAGCAAAGCCGTCACTCCCATGTTCTCCTTTCATCCTTGAACTGCCTCTCGATGGCGATGGAGGAGTGGCAGGTGGAGAAAACCAGGGAAGCCAGATGGCCTGGATGTGAATCCTAGTAAGTCTGTGTCCCCATCTCTAAACTGGAGATAACAGTAGCACCCACCTCATCATTTGTAGAGAGAATTCAATGAGTTAATACACATACAATGCTTAGAACAGTGGCTGGCATCTGGTAAGCACTCAATACTTGTTAGGTAGGGATCATTAATAATTCTCATATAGATGAAAAAACTGAAGCCCGTGAAAACGAAAAGTCTATTGGGATCATACAGTCAGGAAGTGGTGAAGATAGAATTCCAAGTCCAGCTGTCTTCCTTTAAGTGTCAAGGTCTTTCCCCGAACCAGTTCCTTATCCTGGATCACGCATAAAATCGAAAGGAGAGCTTGTTTAAAAATACAGCTACTCAACCCTGGCTGGCTTGGCTCAGTGGATAGAGCGTTGGCCTGCGGACTGAAGGGTCCCAAGTTCCATTCTGGTCAAGGGCACATGCCTGGGTTGCAGGCTCAGTCCCCAGTAGGAAGTGTGCAGGAGGCAGCCAATCAATGAATCTTTCTCATCATTGATGTTTCAATCTCTCTCTCCTCTCCCTTCTTCTCTGAAATCAGTAAAACTACAGCTTAAAAAAAGACAGCTACCCACTCCACCCCCCAGATGGGTAAAAATTTTAAGGATGAAAATAAGGCTGATTCAAGGGTTTTAGGATTGCAAACCAGAAATGCAATTAACACAATGCCCAGAGTGTTCTGAAGAAGAGAGAAATGCTGAGGGTTCTTATAGTTAAAGAGTATATTCTTGAGAAGAATTGATCTTGCATTCTTAACCTCTGGGTTGGTCCAAGATATTTCCTCTAGATCAGGGTGGGGAACCATTTTTCTCCCAAAGGCCATTTGGATATTTATAACATCATTCAAGGTCCATACGAAACTATCCTGCTATAAAAATTAGCCTGCTATATTTAAGTAACTTACCCCTAAGGCCTTGGCAGGGCCAAACCAAATGATTTCATGGGCCTTACATGGCCTAAGGGCCGGACATTCCTCACCCCTGCTCTAGATGACCGGTCATCTGAATAATGGATGGCAGGCTGTCTGGGACATTGACTCAGGACTGGAAAGTTCAAAACTTTATGTTTCCAGGCTAATTTGAACAAGAATAGAATAAACTTTTAAAAATAATAACAGAATTGTTTCCTTGTGCCTCAACCTGCTTGATTTTTAGTAATTTAGCAGCTTGACTAGAGTGACTCCATTTTATTTCTTCACTCTACATCTCACAACACACTAAAGAGTACCTTTATATATAAAAGGCTAAGCAACCATCCAACCGGCGGGCCAGCTGGTAGGTATGATGCGCACTGACCACCAGGGTACAGACGCTCAACACAGGAGCCCCTGAGTGACAGCAACTGTGCAGAATGCCCTCTCGCACTCCAGGACCCCTTGGGGGGTGTCAAACTGCTGGTTTTGGCCTGATCCCTGCAGGCCAGGCTGAGGGACCCCACCTGCCAGAGGGACCCCTGCTCACTCCACAGACGCCCTTCGAGCAATGGTGCCACCTCAGGTGGGCCCAAGGGAGGGACTGCAGGAGGTTGGCTCCAGGGCGTGTCTGGCCTGTCTCACCCAGTCCCCCATCAACCAACTTCTAATTAATTTTCTTTCATTGTGCATGAATCCATGCACTGGGCCACTACGGTGTGTGTGTGTGTGTGTGTGTGTGTGTGTGTGTGTGTGTGTAGTACAATGCTATCTGTGTGAAGTTTAAAAACAAAAAAAGTGACCCAACAGTGATAAGAATCAGATCAGCGGTTGATGACTGCCAGAAGGGGAGAAGTGGGCTAATTACCTCTATTGAGAAGAGGTAGGGTGGAGCCTTCATGGAACTTGGAAGTGTTCTATGTCTTGATCTGAGTGGTAATTTTACAGCTCTACTCACATGTGAAAATTCCTTGGACTGCTCACACTTCAGGTTTTTGCCCTTTACTGTGTGTATGATATACCATCATTTAAAATGGAATCAGCTTCCTGGGCCCCACCCCCAGACACACCTGATGACGCTGATGCAGTACAAGGACCACTCTGGGGAGAACTCTGCCCTGCACCCCATTTCTTCTTGTCTGTGCTCTGCATCTGTGTAGTCAGTTCTTTCTGAATTACTCCTAAAACTAACATTTTCAAGGAGAAAGAACACCCAACCTTAATTCTACTTCTCTGAGATTTGAAAAAGCAAATTTCTGGTCACAATGTCATCTTGGACATGGGACTTTGACAAAGTTCCTTCCTAGTAACGGTGTCAGAGGTGTGTTAACCATCTCCGACGTGGAATCGCTCTTGGTTTTCAGATGCAGAGAAGCTTTGTGGTTTTCCGCTTTTGTGGACCGTTCCTTTGGGAACCGCCAGGAATTGGAGCATCTTTGTTTTCATACTTTCCCACATTCCAAACACCACCCAGCCCCCCTCCCCTGTGTGAACAGGGCCAGTGCGGCTGCCCCATCGTGAGCGGCTGAATCTTTTAAACTCTGGAGTTTCTCAATCCCCAAGCAGAGGGGATCTTCCCTATGGAAAGTTCTTGAAGGTCATGAGGCTCCTGGACGCAAATGGCCTGAGTTTCTGCACAGCTCAACATGAGTACGGTTTTATTTTCTCCCATCTAGAATCCAAACGTACCTGTGGATAAGACGACGGCACCAGTGTCCACTCGGAGACCCTGTTGCTCTGTCTCCCCTTCCCAGCCAGTTTCCATCCTTCCTAGCGGAGCCTGGGCCATGGGCGGCTGCTTCCTGGTGCTGGAAAAGGAAGAGACCGGATAATCAAGCACTGGTGTGTACACTGTTCTCTACAATTTGCCAAACAAAGCACGTCCCCAGGCCCTCCCTGAGTGCCTGCCCCACCAGCCAGCAGGACTGCAGTCAGAGTCCTTGGGGAAGGGTTAGGTTTCAGAGTCCTCGGGGAGACGAAGCAGATACCTCCCAAGGGTAGCTGCACAGACACTATCAGCTGTTCATCAGCCCACATCTGATGCGTATCTGGGCTCAGATTCAGTGATTAGACTCAGGCCCTACACCTGAGTAGGTGAGAGGCAGGGGTGGGGTGGTGATGCTCCGACTCCATTTTGCAGCTGGTGGTTGGAGTCATCTGGAAGAGCTGACCAGGCTAAGTATACTTTATCTGTAGTCTCCCTCTGCCTCCCCGGTACAGTCTCACAAGTCAGCACAGAACCTCTCTTCTGTCTACCCAAGCCAGGCAGCCTGGGCAGCCAGAGAGCCTGGACTGAGGCAGGAAGGAGGCTTCGTGCACTCTTGCCTCACTCACCAGTCTTCCTCCAGCTCCCACTGCCCTCTGCCCACTGGGGCTGCTGGGGCTAGTTGTAGCTGCCCTGCCTCATCCTATAACGTGTGCACCTCAAAGTCAGAGATCACCAGAGTCCCCCCACATAGGGCCCATCTTTTATATATATATATAATTATTATTGTTATTATTATGGTTTTCAGAAAGGAAGGGAGAGGGAGAGATAGAAACATAATGAGAGTCATTGATTGGCTGCCTCCTGCACACCCACACTGGGGATGCAGCCTGAAACCTGGGCATGTGCCCTCACTGGGAATCAAACCGTGACCTCCTAGTTTATAGGTCAATGCTCAATCACTGAGCCACGCTGGCCGGGCTGGGTCAGTCTTTAAACTTTATGAAAGTGCAAAGGAGAGACCTGTAATCAAATCTGGAAAAAGAGAGGCCCAAAGTAAGTGATGGGATTAAAGGAAAGCTGACAAGCTTTCTAGGGGTCTGAGAAGCAGGGCTGGCCGATCCAGGAAGGGCAACAAGAGGGAATTGGTCTCCACTGAGCTCAGTGCATGGTCTGGCCTAGACCTGGCCATGCTGACAAGTTGGGTCCATGCAGGATATGGGATGTCTGGGAGGTTCCCTGTGGTTGGGGACTGGGAGGACCCAAAGCTGTGAAGAACCCAGATCAGTCTACAAGATCCTGGAGTTATAATGATCCTAAAGAAGATGGGACATGCCCTAGCTGGTTTGGCTCAATGGATAGAGTGTCGGTCTACGAACTGAAGGGTCCCAGGTTCGAGTCCAGTCAGGAGCACATGCCCAGGTTACAAGGTTGATTCCCAGTGGGGGGCATACAGGAGGCAGCCAATCAATGATTCTCACTCATCATTGATGTTTCTATTTATATCTTCTCCCTCTTTCTGAAATCAACAAAAATATTAAATAAATAAATAAAATGGTGGGACAAAGGCTGCCAGGGTGTGTTTTGGAGAGCCATGACTCAAAGGGGTTCAGAACAGTGACGCCCCTGATGTGCCCCTTGGGCGAGTGGATTGTTTTGAGCTGATGGCAATTAAGACCCCTCGGCTCACAAGAAACTTTTACCTCCTCCTTAAAGACTTTAAATTTGGGGCCTTTCCCATAAGAGTTATTACTAGAAATAGCTCTTTATGACCTATCTGTAGGTCAGGGCAAACTTCTAATTACTGAATACCTGCTTTTATTATCCTGCAGTGACCTTCCTCCCCTCTGAGGCTTCAAGATGCCTTACCTTATCCTGGGCTCAGAATGTTTAACTTTCTGTCTCTGAACCTCTCGTGTATGTGGGGTCCCCATACTTACGTATGTAACTCAATTTGGTAATTTTCTGAAGAGATACATGGGTGGGAAATGGATGGATGGTCTTTCTTTAGCTATGTTCAGTGTCCACCTGGGACACTGTTACCTGGACCTAGAGGGTTGAGGTGGTCATTGTGGTTGATCCCTACCCCCAAGTCTCCCCACACCACCACCACCCCCGGCACGGCACTGTCCCACACTGCTGTGGCTCCGGATCTGCTCCATCTGCGGGGCTTCCGTGATGAGTCCAAGGTAATCATGGAGGTACCATGCTCCTCGCCAGGCTGATCTGGGAAGCCTGACCTCAGTTGATCCGTGCATGTTATCCTCTGGGAGACAATTGTCTCAAGTGGGGTTTGACCTAAGACACCCTGAGAGAAGGGAGAGACTTTCAGCCCGTGATGGGGAAGGCCTGCTTTCTCCTGAAAATGGACAAAGAGGTTTGTGTGAGCCAGTCTGCGTGGAGGTTCCATAACTTGCACCCCAAAGTACTGTAACTGGTGGGGGCATTCTTCCCACTCCACTGTGCACTGGTTTGATCTCCATGGGTCAACTTTTCCCTTTTTGCCAAGGTCATAAAGGGTCCTCCTTTTTGTCCTTTTCTGTCTCTAAGCTCCACCCAGCACTGCTCCTTCACTCTCACAACCACCCTGGGAGGTATAGTCTCCCCATCCTACAAAAGAGGAAATACAGTCCTAGAGAGGTGCCCTAGCTCGGCTCAGGGAAGCTTCTGAAACACCTCTCAACCCCCAACTTGCTCTGAAGCCATCAGCAGCCACTGCTGGGAGAAAGGAGAGGATAAAACGTTCCACTGAAAGAGAGGGTCCCAGGTCCTGCACGTGCGGTGGGAGAGGCCATCGGGCCCTGGCATCTCAACTCCTTCTTCCGGGTCCACCTGCAGCCTGAAGAGTCTGCATTCCTTAGGTGGGTCTTGCCTCAGGCAGGACATTCCTCTTTTTTTAATTTTAAACGTTAAATTATTAAAGCGCTAATACATGCACAGGTGTTTTGTTTTGTTTTAATTTTTTAAAAGTACAAAAGGTTACAGAGTTAAGTTTCCCACGAGCTGGGGCAGAACCTGAGGTGGCTGTTGTGGGCATGGAGGCGGGGGAATCTCTATTACTCACGCCCCCAAACCCCTAAAATTACCTGACACTCAAGTACAGTCTGCTGGCTGGACAAACACTGGGGCAAAACCAGCCCTTCCCCTGTCATCTCAACCAGAGTCCTTCCAACACAATCTGGCAGCTCCTCTTACCTTTTTTTTTTAGAGCTTCTATGCATGTTATCTGTATAATTATGTATATTTCATCCCACAGGGTTTTGACACAAATGGTATCATACTATCACATTATTCTGTGTTTTGCTTCGTTAACTTACTATCGTTGAGATTATCCATATAAGAACATACGGACCTTCTTCATTCTTTCTGATGGCTGTGTATGGATAGGCTGAAATTTAAGTAACTAATCCCCTACCGATGACATTTAGGTTGTGTATGCTACATCATACGCTACTACAGACAAGGCCACATTGACCATCAATCTACACATGTCTTTGTGCAGAAGAATAATTGCAGGATAATTCCCTAAAAAGTGAAGTGTGGGTCAGTGAGCATATGCATTTTAAAGTTAACAGCTATTGTCTTTAAAGGGGTCATACCACCCAGCTGGCGTGGCTCAGTGGTTGAGCATCAACCTATGAACCAGGTGGTTATAGTTTGATTCCCAGTCAGGGCATATGCCTGAGTTATGGGCTCGATTCCCAGTGGGGGGGAGAGGCAAGAAATTCCTAGGCCCACTTTGGGAGGAGGGTAGGTTGGCCTGGTTTAGACCCCTCATCTTTCCTAAGACCAAGGGAGAGCTACAGTGGTAAGAGAAGGACTCTGGGGTCAATCAGCACTAGACTTGAATCCAGGCTTTGTGACTTCCCCACTGTGTGACTCCCGCAAATGCCTTAATCTCTATGGGCCTTGGTTTCCTAACATGTAAAGTAGAAATTAAAAATCATATCCATTTCATAGGGTCATTATACGGAGTCAGTAATAAAGCTTCAGTTATGCCTATAGATAACATTACTGCATTGTGTACTCAAAAATCTGTTAAAAGGTAAATATCAGGTAAAGTGTCCTTACAATAAAATAAAAAGAATTGTTTAGTGTACATTCTTTGGCCCAGAGATGGGCCAATGGATGGAAAAAAGCCAATAGAGATAATGCCCATGTAAAGCTTCTAGGATAGTGCCTGGTACACAGTAGGAACTTAATAAATAGGAAATAATTATTGTGGTGGGCAGCCTAATGAATATGAATGTCCTCTTTGTCTGCTAATGGCTTTGATCAGGATTTGGCTCAGAAGACTTGGGCAGGCACTGCGCCTGGGGCCAGGAGGGACACGGGACTGGATGCACCCCGCTGAGAGGGGCCGGGACAGCCCAGAGAGGGCTTCTGGCTGGGAGGGGTTCAGGCCTCAGGAATGACTGCACCTGGGTGTGCAGAGGGTGTAGGACTGGAACCGCAGGCTGAGGCATAAAATAGTTCAAATTTTCCAAAAAGGAGTGTACAGGATGATCTTAGGTGATTTTTTATACTATTAATGTTTTTGTATTTTATCGCACTTTGGTAAATACAACACATTTAAGAGATAATTCCAAGGCAATTCTTGCTCAAGATAATGCTAGAGAAGGTATTCGAATGTTTAAAGAGTGCACTGATTTCATGTTAAAGATTAAATAAATCATAGCACATGATATGTGAGCCAAAGTTATCCCCCAAATTGTGATGGTGATACATGAATAACGGAATTAAACAATGACACACAAAGCCATGGCAATCAGCACAAGTTCTGGAGGTCAACCTGCAGCTGAAGCCCAGCGTAGCCACTTAGCATGAACAGTTAGGCAGGTGGGCTAACCTGGAGGGATGTCAGATTCCTGATCTGTAAAACTGGTGTAGTATTAGTTTTTACGCACGGGGTTGTCATCAAGAGCCAATAAAATCACATACGTGACTCGCCTCATTGCCTGGAAGATAACGAACACTTAAATGTAATCATGGTAATTATAGTGAACGTAGGCTAAAGAGTTCTGACTGTATTCTACAAGCAGTGAAGGAGATTTTGTTTTTATAGAACTCATTCTGTTGTGAAAATAACACTTCAACAACATGAACAAGGAAGATTCTCTTTTTTTAAATATATTTTTATTGATTTCAGAGAGGAAGGAAGAGGGAGAGAGAGAGAAACATCCACGATGAGAGAGAATGATGGATCGGCTGCCTCCTGCACGTCCCCCGCTGGGGATTGAGCCCACAATCCAGGCATGTGCCCTTGGCCGAAATCAAATTTGGGACCCTTCAGTTCGCAGGCCAGCGTTCCATACACTGAGCCAAACCAGCTAGAGCACAAGGAAGATTCTTAAACAGTCGTTATTCTCCCAACTTTAAGTAATTTTCCTTTTTGCATATTCTCCCCCAGACTTTCACTGTTCACGGCTGCAGCCACAATGTTCACGTAAATTTTGTGTTCCGCTTTTTCTCAACAAATGTGCTGTTACGCACAGTTTCCATGCTTCAGCATATTCCTCATAATGTCATTTTTGTGGCTGCATTTTTGCACTAGCCATCGTTTAGATTAGCCATCGTTTTCTTAACCATCTCACTGCCTGGAGAAGTGCAGCAGGGTCACCCCAGTGGCCCATCTGGAGTTTCTCATGTTGAATTTCCTTAAGATCAATCCCTGAAAGTTAAATTAATAGGAAAAAGGTAATATTTTCAAGGATCTTATTACACTTTCCTAGATTCTTTTGTTGTTGTTGTTGTTGTTGTTGTTAAATACTCACTCGAGGATAAAGAGAAAGACAGAGCGAAATTCCGACGTGAGAGAAGCGCCTCAATTGGTTGCCACTGATGCTCTATCCACTGAACCAAATTGGGTAGGGCCACTTTCCTAGATTCTTTTCCAGATTTTCATGCATTGCTTCACTTTCTCATTTACATAGTGAATGGGCAGGAGAAAAACAATTCCTTTTCCCCAAAATTCTGTGGGCTGAAGCCGCTGAATTTGCAATGGAGAGTGAGTACCTGTGTGAGGGGCGTGGTAAGAACCAAGATAAAGGGGTCACAAGCTCTAGTTCAGGGACTATGGACTCTCCTTCCCACCCCCACCACCTCTGCACAATTCAGACTCCACTAGGGGTCCAATCACAGAAGCCTACTAACAGATTCCTCTGTCTCTCAGCCCATTTTCCTCAGTCTCAGAATTAATCTTCCCAAGATATAGCTTTGATCATGTGCCTTACAAGATGGCCAAATCTGGTTGACAAATGATTAATATCTATCTATCTAAATGCTCACTCAAACCGATAAGTAAAGCCCTTAAGACTTCAACAGGTAAACTGGTGAACGCTGTGGACCTGCACTTCCCCCAGCAGGGTGAGCAGAGAGTGAACACATATGTAGAAAATAGTTCATCAGAAAACCAGGTGAAAGATGTGTATAATCACTTGGCCCAGGAGGCTAAGCAGAGAATCAATAAATACTTGGAAAATAGGTCTACCCATTAATGATGAAGGAAATGAAAATGAAGGCATATGGGGGGAGCGTTTCATACTTACTGATTAGCCAAATGTGCAAGCACCGTCAGCCAGTGCTGACAAGGCTGGAGGGAGTCCCTTCGCTGCTGCACTAATTCTCCGCCCCTCCCACCTCCTTGCAGACACTTTCTTCTTGTATTTAAGAGGAGCAGCAGAAGTTTCTCTTGTGCCTACAGGATGTTGGTTGCCTTTAGCTCAAAATACTCTACATTACACAGAGACACATCTTGGAGCGACTCATTCTGAATCCTTAAACCCCATAAAATGGGTTCCCAGCTAAAAGAGTCAAAGGCAATTCATTTAATAGGCATCCCAGGCAATGCTTCCCACTACTTCCCCACACCCACCCTCCAGACTTTCCCCATCCGCTGGACATCAACATGACCATAGCATCTTGTGCTGTGATTAGCATCTTCCTCTCTAGACTGGGGGTCTCTAGTAAGTCAGCAACATTTGCCAAGTGCCTACTCTGGGCCAAGGCTGGGCCAGGTGCATGAAAACAACAAAGAGCCTATGGACCCTGCACTCAGTGAAGTCACAATCTAGGGAGAAAAGGAGACTTTCTTCTCTTGGGAGGGGACTCAAGCAGATACAATGGGACTCAACTTTCTAACCAATAGACAGACATCCAGGGAGTCAACATTCTGACTTGTGGCCAAGACTGTCATGGACTTTCATGAAAGGAAATATTTACATAGACCTGGATTCAGAGCCTGGCTCTTCAGCATCCTGGTCATGTTCCCTTTGATTAAGTCATCTGCGGGGCTGGAGTGCAAATGGAGGTACTGGTGCCAAGGGCTTGGAGGTTTCTCCCCACCCCACCAGTCCACAAGGTACCCTCACCTCCTACTACACCAGCATTGCTCCTGCATATTCTTCAAAGAAACCTGACATGGAAAAGCTAGGTTCAGTTCTAGAGATCTCACTCCTTGGAGTTCTATATAGAAATACAGCCACCTCCTCGTCTCTTAGCAAACACATCTCCATTCCAAACAACAAGGGGTCTCGTGGACATGCATGGGAATATCCCACCCACACGGCCAAGCTTCAGCCACACCCTTTGGCCAGGGTGCACACACTGGCAGAAAGGTAGATGGGAGAAGAGGTCCACACAGGGCCTGGAAGTAGACTTGGGCCATTTGAGCAAGAGATTCCTATGTCCTGGCTCCCCAAGGTGTGGTCTAGAAGGGAATACAGGCTCCCAGAGGGCACATCCCTCACTCTCAGGGACTTTTCACTCCATGGAGGGAACGCTGGCTGGAGGAGAACCAGAGCAATACTCTCTAACGCATGGGACCCAGGCCAAGACCTTCTTATCCAAATCTAAGCACAGTATTACCTCTCTGAGTTTGTTTCTCCATCTGTAAAAGGGGGGCATTAATAGACCTTCCTTCACAGAGCTACTCTACTAAATGAGTCAATACACATAAGTTCATGACATAAAGTGGTTAATAGAAGCCAGTTATATTATAAAGAATACAAATGGACAGAGACTCTAAAAACCAAGCAGGAAGAAGAAAACATCTCTGACACCTTTGACCTTTAAACTAATCTAGTTTAGGCTTGCTTCCCTGTTTTAGAAAGAACCTGGAAAGGAGCCAGGTCCCCATCTGGCTGGGCAAAGTAGGCTGAGGAACTCACTGTGGGAAGGGTGACAAGTGCTGGCCCAGCCCCCTCATGCCAGAGTATGTGGTCTCCGACAAGCTCAGGGGCAGGCCTGCTGGCCACTGGGAGGGCTGTGGAACCCAGAGTGGGGTCGAGGAGATCTCTAGAAATTCTGATCTTCCCCTGGAACTCTCATCACACCCTCAGAGCTGGGAATGAGATCCAGCTGAGGCACTCCACTTTCGGTAGTTTCCAATCCCAGAGCTACAGAGGAACAAGGATGTCGCAAAGTCATGGCTCTGTGAGACTTTCATGGGGAGCCTGGAGGCTAAAGAGGATAGCGGTCTGTCCCAGGTTACCCCACTATTCAGAGGCAGAGTCCAGGCTAGAACTCAAGACTTCGAATTCAGGTGGAGATTGCTTTCATCACACTGAGTAGCCTGGTCTGAGCCAGGGGAAGGTGGAGAAGTGGAGGTTAATTGGGGTCAGACACACGGAGGGTAGGGTAGGAGATTACAACTAGGAACTGACTCCCTGACCCTGCTCTGCCACTCACGACTATGAGTCCTCAGGTTATGACTGTGCTTTCTGCCCCTAGACTGCAACATCTATTTCTTGGGTGCTGTTAGACTAAACGAAAAAATTAATACTATTATTATTAGTGCTATTGACACAGGGTCAGGTACTCTGTTAGGTTGTCTTGTGGTTTATCTCATTGAACCCTATGAGATAGTATTGCCTGCCTCCCATTTTCTGGATGAGAAAATTGGGCCCCAGAAGAGTTAAACACCTTGCCCAAGGTTATCTAGCTAGTGAGTGGCAGAGCCAAAACATGAACCCATCAGAGCCTGTGCCCTTGACTATTGAGCCACCCCACCTCGTGCAGTAACTGCCAAGAGACCTACACAGGGTGGTTGCCAAATAGGTGGAGAAAAGGACCAGGGGAGTTCTGTGGATTTACTCGGTGGGTTCCCCCCGATGGAAGAGAGGCCTAGGGTGTCACGCAGAGTTGAGGATGCTGTTAATAAGGCGAAACTCAGAGGAAGTGGAGACTCCTCTAGTTTGTGCCAATATCCTGCTTCTTCTACATGACTTCCCTTTCCACTGTTCTCCACACAGCAGGTCATCCCCCTTCTCAGGGAAAATCTATCCATCAGCCATTTCTGGAG
Source organism: Murina feae (assembly GCA_004026665.1). Taxonomy (NCBI): domain Eukaryota; kingdom Metazoa; phylum Chordata; class Mammalia; order Chiroptera; family Vespertilionidae; genus Murina; species Murina feae. The sequence goes on from PVJC01006452.1 coordinate 50,950, forward strand.
ATCCTTGGCTTCCTGAGGAGCTGCAGATCCATAGATAGCCACCAGAGGGCGGGCCAGCTCTATGGCCAAGTCTCAGGACCCAGTACTACCCAGGGTATAGCCAAGTGTCCAGCCAGAGATGCATCTGGTTGCTATGGCACAGCCCTCCATTACACTTTGCCATCAGCTTTCTCCCTCCGTTTTCAAAACATCCAGTTGCAGAAGTTCAACTCACCTTGAAACAAGGTGTCTGGTCCTACAGGAATAAAGATCTTATGAATCACCATCCAAAAGGCAATGGCCACAGGCACCAACCACCACAGTCTCTGGTCAGAACGCAGTTTTACTAAGCACTTTCTCATACCCGAGTGACTGGAGATTTATCAGAGCCTCTTGAGTGAATGGCATATTCACACTGTACAGAGGAGGGAACGGAAGCACCCGGAAGGGGAGTGACTAGGGTCACCTGGACACCTCTGGTTTTCAGGCTCCAGGTAAAGCTGGTTCCAATTCCCTGCCTGTCTTGAGTTGGGGGAGGGGGGGACTGCAAAAGTGGGTAGGGAGAGGAACAAGGGGTCCAGTGTTCTATGTTCTACCGGGAAGACCAAATGCATGTGGTATTTCCTGTGGACAGACCAGCCAGCGACCCACCCACCCACCACCACTCCTCCCAAGTATACATTGAGCACCTGCGGAGGACATAAAGGTGGCAGTCTCGTGCGAGGAAAGTGGTGAGTCAGCGGATAGTTACAGGAAACCGACGCCTGTATAATGGGATATGAGCAGAGGGGTTCATAAACGTAAACAGCATACCCAAGATGGGGGTGTCCCTGGGGCTCCGAGGCCTGAAGAAGAGACCTAGAGCCAAGAACTAGAGGCAGATGCACCCCTTTCCCTGAAGCTCACCCCGGGATGGGGCTCCCCTCCCGGCTTCGGGTGCCTGCTTGTGTTGGGAACCCGGGGTCCCCACACACACACCCCTCTCGGAAGAGCGCGGGCCCCTGGAGCCGATGACAGCACACCTGAGTCAGCCCGCCGCCCACCCACCCCTCAGCGTCTGTCTACGCATCTTGTGATATTTCGCTCCCCGGGAGCCAGCCCCACTGAGCTCCGGAGGCAGCTAGGCAAACAAACCCAACGACAGATTGTGCCGCGGCTCATTCCGGGGAAGGACGCCAAATCCCACCCTGCTACCCCCAACACTCCCTCCCCGCCTCCCCCTCCAGGGCCTCCTCCCCGGGCGCGGGCCCTCCCCCGCTGGGTGGGTCCCGGGAAATCTAGAGATGGGAGAGGGAGCGGAGCCCTGGAGACGCCCCTTTCCGCTCCTACCGACCCGAAGGAGAGAAGCGGGAGAGGAAATCAGGTGCCGAGAGGGCCCGGCAGCCCAGGAAGAGCAGAGGATGGGACCGGCAGGGGGCGCCCCAGCTCAAGGTGCAAGTGGGCCGGGAGCCCGCTAAGAACTGGAGGTGGGAAAGGTGATAGAGGCAGCGAAAGAGGCACAAGGACCGGAGGGAAGCGACAGACCCACGGAGAGACACGAGCGGGACAGAAGATAGCGCGTGCATAAGGGAGGAAATGCAGGGAGGCGGGCAGAAGACAGTCGGAGACCATAAACTATGAATAAGGGGGCGAGGAGGGGGGGGGAGAAATCGAATGAGAACGAGGGAAGAATAAGACTGTGGATGGAACACAGAATGAATGGAAAATTAGACCAGCATTTATACAGCGCCGACTGTTTGCCAAGCGCCGCGTCGAACTGAGGCAGGAGAGGAGGAGCCAGAGAGAGGCGGCGGGGCGAGGGGTTCCTTCTCTTTGCTCCCGGGAGGGGCCGTCGGGGTTCCCGCGCTTCCGTGGGCGCGGCGGGGCAGCACGCAGATGGCTCTGGCGCTGGCCTTCCTAGCCACGCCAGCTGCCCCCAACCCAGGGCCGCGCTGTTGGCCACGGTCCCCGAAGCGACTCCCTCAAAGCCCCCGCGCCTATCCCGCACCGGCGTGGCCTCCAAGGCCCGGACGTCGGGCCCGCTGGGCCGGGACAAGGCCAGGATGTCGGCATCGCCGCCTTCGCCAGGAAGCGGCCGGCTGGTATCTCCCCGAACGCTGCCAGGGGGGCGCGAGGGGCCGCATGAGATCAGAACGCACCTCTCTTTAAAGAGGCAACTCGCGTGAAGCCATCGCTTGAGCCCTCCCCACCCTTGAGCCCTCTCCTGGCCGCACGCGGGAGATGGGATACCCCGTTTAGGATGCATCAAACATACACATAAAAAATGCGCCTCCATGCGCACCCAAATTTGCACCCGCTCGCAAACGCATCAGACACGCGGTCACACGTCCCCTGGCCGCCCGTCTCCATGCTCGCTCGGCCAAACTCACACCGCCTCACGTGTCCCACCAGCACGGACACGCGTGCGGGCGGGCACGCAGGGGCTCACGGTCGCACACTCGCGTGCTCCGCTCTTCCCCGGGCCCACGGAGAAGGGAGCGTGTGCGCACTCACAGTCACACCCGCACAGCGTCCTTGAGCGCGCGTGCACGCGCCTGTGCACAAACTTGCCTCCACTGTTGTTGCACAGTCTCACCCGCGGGCTGGGAGTCCGGGAGAGGACGGGGACAGGGGAGCTTGCCGCGCTCCCCGGGGAGAGAAATGTTGAGGACTGCACCTTGGCACCAGGGGCGCCACGAGGAGGCGGGGAGGGTGACCCAGGAGCCCATCTCCTCTGGAAAACTTGGGAGGGGACAAGTCCATGAGGTTCCACACACTCATGCGCCCCCTCTCCCTCTGCTCCCCGGGATTTTTCTGGAAGGGAGACGCCGCGATGGCTAGGGAACAGAGTCCTCCGGGTCCCCCAAGGAGGGGCGGGGTCCGGGAGGGAGGGGGCTGGAGAGCCGCTCCCGCCTGCCGGCGGCCAGGAAAGGGTTACGTCGGCGCGCTAGGAAGCGAGGGCGGAGCCAGCGAGTGCGAGAAGCAGTGGGGGTGGTTGGGAAGAGCATCCTCGCCATCCCCACTCTCCCTCGGCTCGCCGCCGAGGCGCACGGACTGGCGGACTCGCGCGCCGCCCGCGCTGCCGGGGCGCACCCTCGCCGGGCTCCGACGGCTAGCTCCAGCCCGCCCCACCGCGCCGCGCCCCGCCCCGTCCCGTCGGGGCCCATGGCTCCTCCCGAGGCCCGCAGCCCGCGGGGCGCAGGGTAGAGCGCCGCGGCCCGGCCTCGCTGCCCGGGGACTCCCGGGCCCCCGGAGCCCCGCGGAGTCCCCGCTGTCCGTCTGGCGGGCTCAGGGAGCGAGTGGGAGAGCCCCCCCCCCCACCACCGCCGCCCCCTCTCCGGAGCGTCGAGACAAGATGCTGCCCGGGCTCCGGCGCCTGCTGCCAGGTAGGGACCGCTGCCCGCCGGAGGGCGGAGGACGTCCTGGGGAGGGGTCCGGGCGCCCCCGCCCACGGGGGTGGGTGTGGGGTAGCCTGGCGCGGGGGAAGCCACAGCCCGGCCCCGGCCCCGCCCCCAGGGCTGCCGGCCGGCGGAGCGCACCGGGTCGGAGCCTGCGGGCATGTGTGGGGAGCTGGTGACCGTGGGGGGACGCAGGGGCCAGGCGGGCCGGTCCGGGGAGGGGAGAGAGGCTCAGGTTCCGCTGTCCCGGCTCCACCTGCTCCCGGGGACGCCGCGGACTCGGGCCGGCTGGGGAAGCGCCGACTCAGCAACTCCTGCGCCCGGTGCCTCAGCACTTTCCAGTCACCTGAGAGGACAGGGCTGTGGGTAGGGGGCTGTCTGGGAGCTCAGGGGCGCAGAGGGAAACCCAAATGTGCCCCCGCTAGGACAGATGGTGGGCGCTGGGAAAATATAGTTCCACGGATTGATTGACAGGCAGCCCAGGGTGTGGGCCAAAGACTGGGGGTGGGGTGGGGACGGATAGAAGGGGGCCATCACGACACAGCGGGAGAAAGTGGTTAGGGAAGGAGGGAGGCTGGAAGGAGGAGGAGGAGGAGGAGGAGGAGGAGGAGGA
>PVJC01006453.1:0-54901 GCA_004026665.1 Murina feae
GAACAACATGCAGGGGAGGGCAAGAGTCTGAGAGATCAACATAGAGGGGGTGCCTGCTCCAAGCCTTGATGGTGTGCCTGAGGACAGGCCCCCAGCAGGTAGACACACACAGGAGGACTGCTCCGAGCCTCAGATGCGGCTGGGGGCAGGTCTCCAGTGGTGACACACACACACACATACACACACAAGGCGCCTGGCAGACTGGGGCCATCATAGGTCATCCACTGAGGGGTCCCAGACTGTGAGAGGGCACAGGCCGGGCTGAGGGACTCCCTCCACCCCAAGTGCACAAATTTTTGTGCACCAGGCCCCTAGTATATAATAATAAAGAAATAAAAGCTGACTCTAATGTGTTATATTTTGCCTTTGTATAAGGCAAATTAGATCATTGAAAATAGATATTTAAGAGATTTAAGAGGTCTGCTTATTGTCAAGAATTTGTGCCTTAAAGGGACTTTTCCTCTGTTGGGGAAGATTAGTAGTCTTGGAACTCGGTTTTGTAATTCGTTTACTTAATCTAAGGGATAATCAAAACCAAAACCCATTAGACTGGTAAAGTAGAATTACAATTTCTAATTTAGTGATATGAGATATATCGCTTATCTCAGTAACTGAGGATTCTGGTTCCTATTCTTGGTGGCTTTTTATCACCCATGTGTCTCATAACTTGATTAGGCCATTAGATTGTGTTTAGTGACAAAGATCAAGGTGCAAAGCACTGCATGGGCCAAGGGTACATTTACCCCAGTTAGAAGAGAAACAAAAAATCCTTTCAGCTTTTGACGAAATTTTCTATTCTCCCCAATAATACCACATTTACAAATTGTCAACTGCTATATTATTTCCACAGGAAGCTAATTCTTATGATAAACACAGTCCAATCATAATTAACATTAGTTTCAGAAAGTATTATTTTTATATTTTGTCATATGGTCCAAACTTAACTTTTTATGACATCTTCCCTTTACACTTCTTCTTTTTACCTTTTATTGAACCACACTGAGTTACTGCCACTAAAAAACAATAGAACTTTAATTCTTATTAATTGAAGAATTGTCACCTGTATCAGAGAATCATTTCATAACATTTTATTGTGGACATTTTTAAATATTTATAACTAGAGGCCCAGTGCACAAAATTCGTGCACTGGGTGGGTGTCTCTCAACCCAGCCTGCCCCCTCTCATAGTCTAGGAACCCTCTGGGGATATCCTACTGATGACTTAGGCCCTACGCCACAGTCTGGCTGCAGCAGCTCAGAGCACACCCCCCTGGGCAGGTCTGCGGGTCTGCTGGGGCCCTTGGTCCCAGTCATACCCCGGTGGGTCCATGGGTCTGCTGGTGCCTTGCTCCCAGGGCAGGCAGCACAGCATGCCTGCCCATGAACCCCTGGTGGAAGTGGCCTTGGAGCTGGGTGGGGCTGGGGGCGGGCTCCGAGCCGTGCAGTGGCCCCTCTGAACCTACCCCCAGCCCTGGTGTGTGGTGTGTGTCCTGGGGCTGCAGGCATGCTCTGAGCTGGCCTTGATGTCCTGGCCTAATTTGTGTATTTCTCTCATTATATAGGATGAGAGTGCACTCATCTTCTATGTACTCATCACTTAGCTTCTACAGTTATTTACTAATGATTAATCTCTTTTCATCTAAACTTCTATTTCATCTTCCTCCTATATTCTTTTGAAAAAAATTCAGATTTCATATAATTTCATTCATGAATATTTCAGTATAAGTATCCCTAAAATATGTGATTTTTAAAAAATATTTATTGTTTTTAGGTACAAGGAGCAGAGAAAAAGCACCACTTTGTTTTTCCATTTTTTCATGCATTCATTGATTGATTCTTGTATGTATCCTGACCCAGATCAATGCCCCACCCTTGGTGTATTGGGATAATGCTCTAACCAACTGAGCTACCCAGCCAGGGCTACTGAAAGGTGTTTTTTAAACCCACATAATTATAATACTTTTCACATCTTTAAAATTTTAACAGTTTCTTAATTATATCAAACTATATCAAATTATATCAAATTTTTGTGCACTCTGGAGGTCCCTCAGCCTGGTCTGTGCCCTCTCACAGTCTGGGACCCCTCGGGGGATGTCCACCTGCTGGCATGCCTGGCATGCCTGGGTGAGGGGCTGATGGCTGTTTGCAGGCTGGCCAAACCCCCCAGTATGGACCCTCACCCCATTGGGATGTGGCCAGCCTAGGTGAGGGGCTGAGGGCTGTTTTCAGGCTGCCCACAGTCCCTTCAGGGTTCGAGTCCCTACTGGGGTTCCTGGGCAGCCTGGGTGGGGGGCTGAGGGCCGTTTTCAGGCTACCCACAGTCCCTTCAGGGTTCGAGTCCCTACTGGGGTTCCTGGGCAGCCTGAGTGCGGGGCTGAGGGCTGTTTTCAGGCTGCCCACAGCTTCCATTGACCCAACGTCCCAGCAAGGCTGACAGGAAGCAGGTTTCAGGGGTTTATTTATCTTTTATAATTGATACACTGTTGCTTTAAGCCGAGACCTAGGCAGGTAATGACTCCTGTTGGCTTCAGCTCCGTGGCTTCTGTAATTGAAAGAATGTTGCCTTAGTAGAGGCCCAGCCAGCCTAGACAGGCAGTTTCCTCCATTGCTGTGCAACAGAAGCCTCCTGTTTGGTTCAGCTCCGTGGCTTCTATAATTGCAACTATGTTACCATGAGCAGAGAGAGGCCCAGCCAGCCTAGGCAGACAGTTTACTCCTGGTGCAACAGAAGCCTGCTGTTTACTCTAGCTCCGTGACTGCCAGCCTCCATCTTGGCTGGGTTAATTTGCATATGGCCACTCTGGTTGGCTGGTGGGCGTGGCTTAGGCATCCCAGAGAAATGGTCAATTTCAATATTACTCTTTTATTACATTAGATACCCAGTTAATAGATATTTCCAACTGCCCCAGATATATTGCTTGTGTTTTTACACATTTGTCTTGTAGAGTATCCGAAAGTCTGGATTTTCCTAATTTTGTCATCATGCTGTTTTTTAATGTCTCCCTGTATTATCTATAACTCAGTAGTTCCATCTAATGTGGTAATTTTAATGCATTACCTGAAATGTAAATTAAAAAGCTGTTAAAGCTAGGTTCAGAAATAATACTATGTAAAGAAAGTTTATTTAAGTGATGATAATAGATTGATAAATAATAGGGTTTATATTACAACTAGAGGCCCGGTGCATGAAATTCATGCACAGAGGGGAGGTGTGTCCCTCAGCCCAGCCTGCACTCTCTCCAATTTGGGACCCCTTGAAGGATGTCCGACCCCTCGATGGGGTCGGGCCTAAATGGGCAGTTGGACATCCCTCTCACAATCCAGGACTGCTGGCTCCCAACTGCTCACCTGCCTGTCTGCCTGATTGCCCCTAACTGCTTCTGCCTGCCAGCCTTATCACCCCTAACCACTCCCCTGCCAGCCTGATTGACGCCTAACTGCTCCCCTGCCAGCCTGCTCACCCCTAACTGACCTCCCCTGCTGGCCTAGTCACCCCACACTGCCCTCCCCTGCAGGCCTAGTTGCCCCTAATTTCCCTCCCTTGCCATCCTGGTCACCCCTAACTACCCTCCCCTTCAGGCCTAGTCACCCCCAACTGCCCTCCCCTGCAGGCCTGGTCACCCCTAACTGTCCTCCCCTGCAGGCCTGGTCCCCCTCACCTGCTCTTCCCTGCAGGCCTGGTCACCCCCCGCTGCCCTCCCTTGCAGGCCTGGTCACCCCCAACTACCCTCCCCTGCAGGCTTAGTTCTTCCCAACTGCCTTTCCCTGCTGCCCTGATCACCCACAACTGCCCTTCCTTGCAGCCATCTTGTGGTGGCCATCTTTGACCACATGGGGGCAGCCACCTTGTATATTAGAGTGATGATCAATTTGCATATTACCTCTTTATTATATAGTATTGAGATTTCTGATTACTTGAGAATTCACAGGAAGAATAGTATCTCTCTATAATTTGAAACTATTTTCCTGAATTTTCTAAAAAAAAGAAAACTAAAGACTTACTATTGGCAAATGCATATTAGACTCTAAAAGACTTATTGTTGACAAATATGGCAATAACTTAATGGTTTTATGCTAACCATCTTTTTTGTTTTTTTCAATATTTAGGTTAGAATATGTCAGAATCATGTTCTGTTGTTTCCTTTATTCTCAGGTAGTACATTTATAAACAATATAATATTTTTTCTGAGTTTCATCATTGTCAAATTACATTCTATTTTCTAAAATACAACTTATTGACATCCAAATAAATTACTTTTTATTTTATGAAGTTAGTTATTTTTTAAGTAAGTATTAGAACAATACAAAAGGCATATTTAGAATAATTTGTAAAGGAATAAGAGCAGTGGAATTAGTTGTTTTTTCCTGGTTTCAAAAATTGATATTATTGCAATAAACATGATAATTATCTAAAAGATAATTATCCAAAAGATAATTTTTTTATTTTATCTTATTGTTTAAAGTATTACAAATAGTAGTACATATGTCTCCTTTTTTTCCCCATTGACCTTCCCCCAGCCTCCCCTACCTCCTGGCACATGCCCTCACCCTCCCCCCCCAAAAAAAGATAATTATTTATAACTCACAGAGAAAAGAGTTGCATTTGACTTTTACTGCTCATCAATTTGAAGAATAATTTCATTTAATAAATTTGTAGGACCGTTTGTTCCAAGCACCTTTACAGTCATCTCCGTCTCATTGTGCTTTGCTTTTGTGTTTATTTTTTCCCCCCTTAGCTCATCAGTAGGTTACTTACAACATCCAGGATCAGAACAAGTACAGTTTCCTCGAACTACTTCACCCTGCAATTCCCAGCAGCTTCAAAATCACCAGTGTGCAGGTATGAACAGATAATTGAACAAAAGGATGATGGTTTTTCACTTGAGGAAAAATTAAATTAAATTCCTTAGGCACTTCTTGAAAAAGGTTTCAGCTTGCTATGTGCTGAGGTATACCTAGGATATTTAAGGCACCATGTGAAATCAGAGTTGGCAGGTTCAGTCAACTTCTTCCTTCCTGCTGCTGCCATTAGCACCCTGCTGTCCTGTTCTTCTCCTCAGACTCTTCGTTGCCTCTCAGACACTGATGTTCTCTGGGATCCTCTCCTAGGCACACACTGGCTCCTCCTCAAGGCCTTCCTAAGTAATCCAATACCTCCTAGGCTTCAACTACTGCTTTTTGCCAACACTTCCCTAATTGTATTTCTGCTGAGACACGACCAGATAGCCAGTTATCTACTAAACATTCCAACCCAGATGTGTCAAAGGGACTTCAGATTTACTATTTCTCTTATCTATCTATAAACTGAAACAAAGCTCAAAGTCATAATTAACTCTCTGTTCTCCATATTCTCGTTCATGATTTCTGCAAATCTGTTACCTTCTTTCCTTCCCCAGTGCTGCTGCTTTTGGTCAATTCTGTTCATGTTTTATGTGCAGTAATCAGGTGTTTTTGCTTATTTCGTGTTTCCCTTACACCCAGCTTTTCTCTTCCTCAAGCACATATACAGACAGTTCAAAAATTATTGTCTTGAAACAGAAGCCTCTTCATGTCATTCCTCTGAGTAAAAAATTTGCATAAATTCTCTATCTAAACTCTAGCAAGTTTGCCTCCTATTTATACTTATGTGCTCAATTTATGCAGAATTTTGTTTCCAGAATACACTGTGCTTTTTTATGCCAAAGGTACTTTTGTGCCTATTCTTCCCTCTTCCTAGAGTGTCTATCCACCATCCTGCTTGCCAAAATCCTGCTCATCTTTAAAGTTTTACTAAAAAATTACCTCTTCTACAAAGACTTCCCCAGTGTTTTAAACAGTACTTATCATAACACCTTATTTTATTGTAATGATTTATTAACATGTAGTCTATGAGAAACAAGAAATGATTATTAAATAAATGACCAATAGTGGCTGCATCTACATGGGCTGCTGTGGTTGAGGAGAACTTTGAGATGTCCCTAAGCAGTCAGCCCTTCTGTGGTTTGCCTAGCCAGGTCAGGTTAGTTCTATTTCCAGGGAACTGGAACTGCCATGGTTACTGCAGTGCAAACTATGGCCCTTCTAGGGCACAGGCTCCTCCCTTATCTTACACTGAAGTGGTGAGTAGCAGGCAGAGCATGTGCCTAATACCAGCACTGCTGCATGACTGGTACACAAAAGAAATAAATCCGATAAGAAATAGATATAATTAATAGTCCATTTATCTCTACAGTACAATTAGCAAGGTGTTTTGACATATATGCCATATATGTAATCATCACAGCTCTTTAAAGTCAGCCAAGGAGATCTTTCTAGCCTCTTTTTTGAGATGGGAAAACATAATAAAAGAACTTAAATTTTCCTGGCGTCATCGGACATTTCATTCAGGGTACTAAAATTGTGCTTTGTTAATTAATTTTAGTCCCAAACTTTTACACTGCATGAAATCGATTTACTAGAAAATAACTTTTGTATGTCAAAATTTCTGTAGGATATTTTTCCCCAGTTTTTCTTTGTATTTATAAAAATGCCTGTTTTAAATTTTATTTTTTAGTGCTTTATTGAGTTTTAGAGAGGGGGAAGGAAGAGGAATAGAGGGATAGAAACATTGATGAGAAACAACACTGGTCGGCTGCCTCCTGCATGCCCCTCACTGGGAATTGAGCCCACAACCCGGGCATGTGCCCTGACCAGAAATGGAACCAGTGACTTCTTGGTTCCTGGGTCGATGCTCAACCATTGAGCCACACCCCAGCCGGGCACTTAATTCAGTTTTTCAATTAAGCACTTTTATGTATCATATCTCAGTTGTACTACTCTTCACTAGTTTCTGGAATAGATAATTGGACTTTCCTGAATAACTATAGACTTGTCGGTTTTAGGATAAGTGAGATATTTAGGTCTACAGAGTCTATTTTAATGCCATTTTAAACAACACAACACTTTTAGCAAGAAGCACTAGGATTTAAATCTATGTTACATATATTATAGTAAAACTTTGTTCAGAAATGTAAAATTATTGCCATTATCTTGATCTTTGAAGATGCTTTTTACTGATGTAGTATCCTCATTCTGATTTTCAGCTGTGCCACCTTCACCACCTAGTGGAGGAATGGTGATGATGCAGCTTAATGTACCAAACAATCCACAATCTCGTGCCCACTCACCCCCGCAGTGGAAACAAAACAAATATTACTGTGACCACCAGAGAGGACAGAAGTGTGTGGAATTTAGCAATGTAGATAATATTGTTCAGGTAAGATGCTTAATTTTAATACTTTAAATCTTTTAGTCACAGATTGACCTAAAAACCTTAATACTGAATTTGAAACCTCAGATTAGTAAAGTAGTTTGAATACTTCTTATATCCAGAACATTTTTTCAACATTTAAATACTATTTCCCAACTTTTTCATATTCAAAAAAATGTCTTTAATCAGAAGATAAATTAGATCTAAAATTTGATAAAGAAAAAGAATTATGCCGTTATCCTACTTTTTTCATATAAACTATATTTTAGTGTAACCAGAAAGTTGATGAGGGAAAGCTGTTCGTCATAGGAGAAATACAATTAATAAATGTAAAAGCAATGGTAGAATTTAAAATCACCATTATGGAATCCTATTAAAATAATGGATGAAGAAAAAACATCAGCCTGGCCAGTGTGGCTCAGTTGGTTGAGCATCTTCCCATGCACCACAGGGTCACCAGTTCAGTTCACGGTCAAGGCACATGCCCAAGTAGTGGGTTTGAAGAGAAGGGAAAAACAGAGAGAAACATCAAAGTGAGAGGAACACTTTGATTGGTGTTCCTAAGGAACACTTAGTCAGGGCGCATGCAGGAGGCAGCCAATCAATCTTTCTCTCTCTCTCTCTCTCTCTCTTTCTTTCTTTCTCTCTCTCTCTCTCTCAAGTCAGCCAAGGAGGTCTTTCTAGCCTCTTTTTTGAGATGGGAAAACATAATAAAAGAACTTAAATTTTCCTGTGTGTGTCTCTCTCTCTCTCTCTTTCTCTCTCTCTCTCTCTCTCCCTCTCTTTCTCTCTCTTCATCTCTCTCTAAAATGATAAAAACATATTAAAAAGAAAAAATCATCAGCAAATGCCAGAGACTTTAGGAAAAGGCTATGGGAAACTTTAAAATGGATAGATGAGGCAGACAACACTTACAGTAACTGCTCAATTATAGCATCACTAAAAGTGGGTCAACCAAACTTATTTGCTTCCTGATGTGGTGTAGAGGAAATACTCGTTATCCCATGATGTATTCTTATTCTTTAAAAAAATTAAAAAATCTTGAACCTAAATCTAATCAGCTTCTAAGTCGAACTAATAATTTACAGAAAATCCAGGAAGAAAAAAAAATGTTATATGATATCATGACCTTATTTTACTAGACAAATTGGCCCCATTTTTTTTAACAGATAAATGGCATTTGAAATGAAGGTTGAGTCTGCTATAGATTAAAAGAGACTCAAGAGATATAATAATCAGATGCAACATATGGATCTTTCTTGGATATTGATACAGTCAAAAGATGTTTTTGGACAAAAAGCGAGTATTTAAATATTTTAAATTTTAGTATGATAATGGTGTTATTTTTTAAATAGTTTTATCTCAAAAATATTTATATACTAAAACTAGAGGCCCGGTGCACTAAAATTTGTGCACTCAGGGAGGTCCCTCAGCCTGGCCTGTGCCCTCTTGCAGTCTGGGACCCTTTGGGGGATGTCCACCTGCTGTCGTGCCTGGTCAGCCTGGGTGAGGGACTGATGGCCATTTCAGGCTGCCCACAGCCCCTTCAGGGTTCGGGTCCCTACGGGGGTGCCTGGTTGGAAGCAGGTATCTGGGATTTATTTAACTTCTATAATTGAAACTTTGTTGCCTTGGTCCCCTGCGTGAAGCCTGGGTTGCCCCTGGTAACCCAGGGTCCAAGCCCGGCAGGTATCTGGGATTTGTTTATCTTCTATAATTGAAACTTTATAGCCTTGAATAGAGCTCAGGGCCCTGTCTTCCTCCATTGCCTGGGGCAACTCCAGCTCCGTGGCCACCACCATCTTAGTTGAGTTAATTTGCGGGAGAGTCGGGGGGCCCAAGTGGTGGAACAGGCAATCGGAGGAGGCTAGGGGTCCACTGCCCAGGTCAGAGGCCTTCACCAAAGGCCTCAGGCATGGGCAAGTGTGGAGACGGTGATCAGAGGGGTATGAGGGTGCCCTAGGTCGGAGATCGCAGGGGCCTGAGCACCGGTGGAGCCGGCAAAGCAGGGGCCTGGGGGTTCCCTGCCCAGGCCTGCAGCCTTGGCCAGAGGCTGCCAGTGGGGCAAGGGCAGAGCCGGTGATCGCAGAGACCTGGGCTCTCTGAAGCCGGCAATCGGCAATCAGAAGGGCTTGGGGGTCCCCTGCCCAGGCCTGCAGCCTCGGCCAGAGGTTACAGGCCTGGGCAAGGGTGGAACTGGGATTGGAAGGGCAGGGATGGAGCCGGTGATCAGAATGAACTACAGAGGAAACACGTTTTCTGACTGCTCCTTGGTTAAGCTCCCTGTATGCTACTGGAAATATTCTTAGTAACTTGGGTAATAAGAATCTCTAAAGGTGATCTAGGGTTTTTCTACCACACTCCTGAAGAAAAAAAATGAAGGTCCACTGCTGGAGGGCTAAGAAATGTCATATCTTGCCCTAGCCAGTTTGGCTCAGTGCATAATGCCTCAGTTTGCTGACTGCAGGGTCTGGGTTTAATTATGACCAAGGGCATGTACCTAGGCTGCAGGCTTCTCCCTGGCCGGGGCCCAGGTTAGGGCTCATGCAGGAGGCAACCAATCAAAGTGTTCCTCTCACTTTGATGTTTCTCTCTGTTTTGCCCTTCTCTTCCATATTCTCTAAAAATTAATGGAAACATATCCTCAGGTGAGGATTTTAAAAAAAGAAAGAAAGAAAGAAATGTCATAGCCTATGAAAGACACATCTTGAAAACGCCTAAAGAAAGTTGTCATTTCTTCATGGTGAAGGGACTGGAATCTCTGTTGATGAAAACACCTTGGTGGCTGCAGTGACTGGCAGTGGCTGCAGCAGCAGGGTGATGGGGCTGGTGGCTTCCCCTGATTAGCCCAATCGCCTCCCACAAAGGGAGGCCAGACTTCGGCTTAGGCCTGCTCCCCAAGGGGATCAGGGAACAGGCCTAAGCCATCTGTAGAACACCCCCTGAGGGCTCCCAATATGTGAGAGGGGGCAGGCTGGGCTGAGGAACCGCCTCCCTCCCCCCCACCCCCCCCACCCCCCGGCCAGTGCACGAATTTCATGCACTGGGCCCTTAGTATACTAATAAAAGTTTCAATTCAGCAATAAGATATAACAAATATAAGCATGCATCTAATAATAGACAATCAAAATGCATGAAGCAAAAACATACACATTTAAAGGGGAAATAGAAAATTCTACAATAATATTTGGAGACTCTAATTCTCCACTCTCAATAATGGTTAGAATAACCAGACAGAATATAAGTAAGGAAATAAAGAGCAGTAAACCAACTAGATCTAACAAACATTTGCAGAACACTACCAGATAGCAGCACCATATACATTTTCTTAGGTGAACATGGACATTCTAGGATAGATCATATGTTAAGCCACATAGTAAGTCTCAATAGATTTTTTAAATATATTTTTATTGATATTTTTACAGAGAAGAAGGGAAAGGGATAGAGAGCTAGAAACATTGATGGGAGAGAAACATCAATCAGCTGCCTCCTGCATACCCTCCACTGTGGAAGTGCCCGCAACAGGGTACATGCCCTTGACTAGAATCGAACCTGGGACCCTTGAGTCCGCAAGCCAATGCTCTATCCACTGAGCCAAACCAGTCAGGGCCTCAGTAGATTTTAAAAAATATTTTATTGGTTTCAGAAAGAGAAAGAAAGAGAGAGAGATCAGTGCCGAAAGAGAGATGCACTGATCGGCTGCCTTCTACATGTGCCCTGACCGGAAATCGAACCATGACCTCCTGGTTCATAGGTCAGTGCTCAACCACTGAGCCATGCCAGCTGGGTTCAATAAATTTTAAAGGTAGATATTATACAAAGTGTCTTCTCTCAAGCAGCATCATACTATAAGCCCTATCCAGAGCAATTAGATAAAAAAAAGAAATAAAAGACATTCAAATGGGAAAGAGGAGTAAAATGATCTCTGTTCAGAGATATGATCTCCCCACAAGATACATTTATAACTAGAAAGGAAAAAATAGTAACTTGACAGTGGAGAAATCTATCAGTCACCACCTTCACCAAGCTATTGAAATAAAAACATCACCAGTATTGTTATGACAGATGGCAGCATGTTCCTTCTCAGTGCACCATATGACACAATGTCACTCCTCTTGTATTCCGTCACCAAATGTATATCATGAACTTTTTTTTTTAATTGACTTGACAGAAGGGGGGGAAAGGAAAAAAAGAACGTTGATTTGTTCCACATATTTATGCATTCGTAGGTCAGTTCTTTTGTGCCCTGATCAGGGATCCAGCCCCCAATCTTAGCACATTGGGACGATGCTCTAACCAACTGAGCTATCTAGCCAGGGTTATCCTGAACATTTTTTTTATTTTATTGATGTTTTTACAGAGAGGAAGGGAGAGGGATAGAGAGTTAGAAACATCGATGAGAGAGAAACATCGATCAGCTGTCTCCTGCATACCCCCAACTGGGGATGTGCCCACAACCTAGGTACATGCCCTTGACTGCATTTGAGCCTGGGACCTTTCAGTCCGCAGGTCTACGCTCTATCTACTGAGCCAATCTGGTTAGGGCTATCGTGAACATTTTGATTAGAAAACAGCAGGCATCAGTGGATAGAGCCTCAGCCTGCAGATTGAAGGGTCCCAGGTTCAATTCCGGTCAAGGGAGCATGCTCAGGTTGCAGGCTTGTTTCCCAGTGTACGCAGCTGATCAATGGTTCTCTCTCATCATTGATGTTTCTATCTCTCTCTCCGCTCCCTTCCTCTCTGAAGTCAATTAAAAAATGTTTTTAAAAAAGAAAACAGCAGGCAAACCAAAATTGAGGAACATTTCACAAAATAACTGATCTTCAGAATGACCTTCAGAAATGTCAGAGTCATGAAAGAGAAATAAGACTGGGGCTCTGTTCCAGATTAAAGAAGATCAAAGAGACATGGCAACTATTGGATTCTGGACTAGTTCAATTATTTTTCTTTTTCTATAAAGTGCATTAGTGTGACAATTAGTAGCACTTTTGTGTCTTTATGAAATAGACAAGTTATTTCAGGATAGGTAGGGGGTGTTGTGAGCAATTGATCTCAAATAGCTCAGAAAAAATGATAAATCCGGTATAATAAAATATTAACCTTTGGGAAATCTGAGAATGGTACTATTTTTGCAACTGTTCTTCAGGGGTGAATTGTTTTAAAGTGAAATGTTAAAACAAACAATAATGTGAAAAAAAGAATGAGGTTGATGTAAATATTCTCTCATCATCTAGGTACAAAAGAAAGATTCAAAAATAGGGTGTACAGTCTTATTTTCATTTTTGTAAAACATGGTTGTATGGATACATATGCATAGAAATAATCTGTTACCAATGCTTATCTTTGGGAATTGGAGATTATAAATTTCCATAATGTTTTAATTTTTGTAATAACAAGTATATATTATCATATCATTTATTATCAAAAAGAATAAAAAATGTTGTCCAAAAGAAACTTGAAAAAAGCCTGACTAAAGTGCTGTTCCATTTTCTCGATGTAATTACAGCACAGCCCTCAACTCAGTAGTCCCATTATTTCACCAGCTCCATCGCCAGCACCAGCTCAGCTATCCACCCTGAAAACTCTTCGTTCTTCTGGACCACCACTTTCCATCATCCCCCCGTTTTCTAGACCTTTTATCCCTGGGCAAGGTACGTGTGCACGCAACTAGTCACAGCCTCACAGAATTTTAAAATATCTATCATAATATCTGTAATTTATCTTGGTATTGCTACCTTCCAGTTTTCCATGGGACTACATTTCCACCTTCACCAGGCATATTTATTATGCCTGGCATATACTCTTCTGACCTTAATATTTCATTACTAATTAATAATTACTAATTTAGAATTATATGACAATTAAAATGGTTTTAACTTATCCTTAGACTCCATTCCTCCATAAAAAAATGTTCTATATTTGCTTTATATTTCTAATTTCTATATTAGAGTAATATATCTCAAGAGTTTATTCAAAAATTTATTCAACAAATATTTATTGAGAACTTGCTATCTCCTTGATATACAAAAATGAATAAGATGAAGGCTTCATCCTCATCAATTCTCAGTCTAGTTGGAGAAATGCACACAAAAGCAATGATCTACTCTAATAAAAGAGCAATATGCAAATTAACCACCACTCTGAGACACCCAAGCCACGCTCACCAGCCAAGCCATGCCTACCAGCCAATCAAAGCGACTGTATGCAAACTAACCCACCAAAGATGGCAGTTAATTTGCATACACAGGAGAGTGAAGACTAAAGACAGAGTAGAAGGAAGCCAAGCGGTGGAGAAGGGAATGGAGCCGAGGCAGCAGGGACTGTGAAGAAGGGAGAGAGAAGCTGGGGGTGGGGGGGCGGGAGCCCAGGCGGCAGAGACAGGAGCTGAGGCAGCAGAGAAGGGAGCCGAGGCGGGCTTCACTCCCTTCTCTGCTTTGCTCTGGCTCAGGAAACCCTATTCTTGCAGGAATCTTCCTGCAATGGGCTACTAGTTATAATATGAAAAGATTGGTTTTATTTTCTGGAATTTATTGTAAGGATAAATGCACGCAATCAATGCAAACAATGATTTATGTACAGAAGAGTTTATTCTATAGCAAAACATCTTTCCAGAACAACCTAAATGTCTAGTAAGAATTACATTACAGTATATCCATACATAAGGAATACTATGCAGTTATCTAAAAATCATGTTTTAAAGAATCATTTAAAGGGGAAAGCATTGAAAGGTGGGTGCTTTTTAAAAATATGTTCCATGGACATTTCAAAAAAGAAGGCCTTGAAAAGATGCTCAGCATCATTATTCACTAGGGAAATGAATATTAAAATCTAAGTGAAATATTATTTTGTCCCCCCCACACACACACAGAATGGCTATAATTAAAAAAACTAACAACACCAAATGTTGGTGAAGATACAGAGCAGCTAAGATTCTCACATTGGTGTGGGAGTGTAAAATGATAAAAGCACTTTGAGAAAAGATTTGATAGTATCTTACAATGTAGCAGTTGCCCTACTAGGTATTTACCCAAGAGAAGTGGAAATGTGTTTATGAGGACTTGTACAAGAACATTTATAACAATCTATAATAGCCCAAACTGGACAGACCCAAATATCCAACAGTGGAGACTGGATAAACAAGTTGTTGCCTATCTTTACAATGGAATCCTGCTCAGCGATGAAAATAAACTGACATGTAACAACATGGAAGAAGCTCAGAGTTACATAAGAAAAAAAACACACACACACACAAAGAAGACATACGATATGATTTTAATTATATGAACTCCAACTAAAGGTGAACTAAACTGATGTTAGAAATCAGATCATGGTATGGATGGGATGTGGAGTTGACTGGAAATGAGTTTTAGGGAACTTTTTAGGAAATGGAAATGGTCATTACCTTTTCTGGGGCATGGTTACATGAACTCTTATAATTGTTAGAAGTCTTCAAACCTAACACTAAAGATGTGCATTTTGTTTTATGTTAATTGTGTCTTTATTTTTTAAAAGAATTATAAAATAACATATACACATGTGTTAGCATACACATGTAGAACACAGACTGGAAAGGTTAGACCAAAATGTTAGAAATGATGGAATTAAGGTGCTTTTTCTTTTCTCCTTCGTAAACAATGCTCTATTTCCAAATTTTCTACAAAGCCAATTACTTTAATGCAGAAAAATAAAGCATGTCATAAATTGAGGCGGTTCCCCCTCCCAAGAGCACACTCACACTTTCCCCTCCCGCTCTTCTTCCCTGGGGCACATTACCCTTACCTTTCTCCCAAGCTCCAAGGGCCCTTCTCTGCCTCTGTAACTTGTTTCCTGAGCCCATTTCTTCTACAGCTGACTTCTTCCACTTCTGTGACTTTCTAAAGAAGCTTTCTCTTATAAAAAATAAAAGAAAGAAATAAGCCAATTGGAGAAAGATGACTATCACTTGATCTCTCATTTGTAGAATATAATGAACAACATAAACTGATGAACAAAAATAGAACCAGCCCTAGCTGGTTTGGCTCAGTGGATAGAGCGTCGGCCTGCAGACTAAAAGGTCCCAGGTTCGATTCCAGTCAAGGACATATACCTTGGTTGCAGGCACATCCCCAATAGGTATGCAGGAGGCAGCTGACCGATGTTTCTCTCTCATCGATGTTTCTAACTCTCTATCCCTCTCCCTTCCTCTCTGTAAAAAATCAATAAAATACATTTTTTTAAAAATAGAACCAGAGACATAAAAGCATCGAACAGACTGTCCAACCTATGAGGGAAGGCTGGGGAAGTGGGTGGGGGGAGTAAGAGATCAACCAAAGGACTTGTATGCATGTATATACTAGTAAGTGCCAGGGTTGTTGTTCCAGCATTAAGAAGGGTTCAGCAATCTAGAAAAGGGGCCGTGTATAACTTAAAGAGTCCAGAAACGAAGCATAATTGTCAAAGGCTTATGGGGGTCAGAGGAGCCTGGGTAAAAGGAATTAAGATTGCCTCGTCTCAGGACCCCATGCGTTTTATTAACACAAATTGTCCTGAGGCGAAGTGGAGATATACACTTCAAAGGGTCAGGGTTTCATATACCGAGTCAATTGTCAGAATGTTAGCCTATGGTTGTTCAGGTGTTTGGCCAGTAGGAGGCAGAAACATGTAGATTAAGATGCCCTGAGCTGTCTGGCAGCAAACAGTCATCCTTTTTCAGGTTTGGGGAAATGCCATCAGCCATTCCCAGTAGGTGACAGCATATGTTACTCAGCCCTTGTTGAGTCCCCAAGTTCCATCAACCTTTTGATGAAACTTTTGAAATTATGACATGCTGGAACTGGCTTCTGGCAAGTAAGCATAACCAATGGACACAGACAGTAGGGGAATGAGGGTATGTGCTGGAGGGTGGGAGTGCTGGGGAGAGGTCAATGGAGGAAAAAGACATATGTAATACTTTAAACAATAAAGAGTTAAAGAAAAATAAAAGAAATTGAAATAGCATGTGCGTTGAAACTATATGTCAATATAGTAACATCGAGATGCCTCGTCTAGTATGAGTGCCCCAAGAGGAGCACAGAGCACGGTCTATAAGGATGGATCTTTGGTTACTGTCGACTACAACCTCATCTCCATATTTGAAAAGAATACTGCTCCATGGGCCTAAACTTAACTCTGACTTCTTTGCAGCTGTTTTTTATGCATCTTCATAATTCATACGTGCATGTCTGGTCTCAGTGCTAAGCCTCTATGTCATATCTGCCCTTCAGCTAGTGCTTGGGAAGGAGCAAGTATGTCATGGGTGTCTTCTGCCAGGGAGCTGCCCAAGCACCATCAGAAAAGAGCCATATAGGGGTGGGGGGTTCACACCTGCTTCTCTCTGCTATGAAGCTGTCAAGAGAGGAGATGTAGCATTTCCTGAAGAGGCTTTCCAGCACCTGCCTAGCACCCTCTTCCAAACATGGAGTGTGCTAAATGTGGGGATTTGTGGTTAAAATAAGAAGAGACTATAGCAAATGAAAGCGTTCTTCTCCAGGACAAGGTTTTTGCAGTCAGCATTTATTAAGCCCTTTCCATGTGATACTTCAGGCATTCCTGAGTGAACCAAAATAATTGGAGGGTCTCCATCCTGACTAGCCCACACTCGCTGATTCAGGAAGAAGATACTTGCTCATGAATAACTTAAAGAACTATGTCACTCTTTCTAAGCAAGTGAAAATTAAAAATACAAACTTTAAAGAGAGCTTACAGTGTAAATACTCCTATTGGTTAAGACTCTAAAAATGTTTGTATGCATATATGTAAATGCATGCAGATATTTATAGTAGTTAATAGTGCATTTGGGGAGCTAGGGAGCTTAATGTTTTTTTAGGGTCTTTACCTTCTGAAATGTAAGTTATATTCATTGTTAATCATTAGAGAAAATGTGAATTTTAGCATCTCGAGTGGTTGGAGGGGAGGTATTTATAGTCATTTTGGTGAGTTTCATATGTACTGTTAAGGTTATATAGAGAAGTTTATCTTCATCCTATCCGTCACCCTAGTTCCCACCACTTACCCTCCTTCGTAACCACTTTTATTAGTTCTTAGTCCTTTGAGAAGTTTACCCCAGCTTTTTAAAGGCTATTTGGAACTTTTAATTCCTTTAAAACGATGTCAGTACCTACTAAACTGAGACAACTTAGAAAACTCTAGGAAGTATATTATAACTGAGTAGAGAAAAATATAAAAATGTTTCTGTTGACTTTTAGGAGATGCCAGATATCCATTACTTGGCCAACCACTGCAGTACAACCCTCCTACTGTTCTGCATGGACACTTGCCACCCCAACAGGTGAGAGTGCCGGCCATCAGACCTTGTAGGTGTTGTGGGCAGAGCATCATACGTCTTTGGCTCAGTGCGGGTCTGAGCCTTCCTATTGGCACTGCACAGGGAGAGTTCTCTGCCTCAGCTGTGGATTTCTCAGTGTTATCACTGCCTCATCGAGAGCAGAGCCAGGGGACAGTGGTGCTGCTTGGCTGGGCAGTATTCCCTGGTGGGCATGCTTGCTCAGGAAAGCCCAGAAAGTGGTCATAGTGAGGGACAGGGGTGCCACTGCCACAAAGGTGGAATTCAAAGGCCTAGGATTGAATTTTTCTGCTGAAATACAAAACCCAGACTGAGTATGGTTAGGTATTAAGTGTTTAAACATTACAAACATATTTGTCAGCATTATTAACCTTATTTCTCACCTGTTGGTGGTTTTTAGGGTCAGTCTGGCAACAGGCATGGAAACCGAGGAAGGAAGCAAGCTAAGAAAGCTGCATCCACTGACCTTGGCGCAGGAGAAGCAGGTGTGTCCCTGAGGCGGCTGGATGTGCTTCTATAAACTGTTGACCACATCACCAGTCTTTAAAACTGTACCCCAGCACAGAAGTGGTTTTTCCTCTCCCTGGAGTCCTGCATAGGTCCTAGGGAATTATGCCGTCCATAATACAGGGTGCTTGAATATGCTCTGTCAGTGCTATTTCATCTCAAGTTGGAGAGCATAGTAAGGTACAGGTTGGGTTTAGGAGGGGTGATGGGACCAAAGGGAAACGATGTGTGTGACAAGTACAGGTAGAATGAGCTCTTTGCCACTATTCTTGAGAAAGGAAGTAGTTCTTACATTCATATGGAGGTAGTGTGAACAGATATGTCACCTTCCATGGCAAAGTGCTGTCAAATATGTACTTTAACTTTCTACTCAGCTTCCTTTGGTGCGTAGGGCAAGTATTGCTTTCTTTTACACTGGGAACGTGAGGTGCAAGGAGCTGCCCAGAAGCAAACACCTCATTGGTGTTTGCCACTGTGCAATGCTGTGTTGTGTGTGCAGCTGTCAATGAAGACTGAAATGGGTAGTTGGCACTGTTAGCTCTGCACTCCTTGCCAGGGGGTAGGAATGATTGAAAGATTATCATAACAATTATACTTTTATGGATTTGAATGGTTTTAGAAAATTCTATTCATTTTCTATGTCATATTGTGTTTAGAGTACATTTTGCCTCTCTTCAGTAACAGGGATTGTTAATCCTACACCTTTTCCATTCCAGTTGTTGGGAAAGTCTTGGAAATTACTGAACTACCAGATGGAATAACTCGCATGGAAGCCGAGAAGCTCTTTGGGGAACTCTTTAAAATTGGCGCCAAGATCCGGTGGCTGCGGGACCCCCAGTCCCAGTCCCAGCTGCGTCGTCACCCACTCTGCTGTGGCAGCGGGGACAGCACTATCAATTCTGAACGCTCTAAACCCATTGACTTGGCCTCCACATACACCGTCCTAGCCACATTCCCCTCCATCTCAGCTGCACAGAATGCATTGAAGAAACAAATTAACTCAGTTAACAAGTTTAAGCTGAGAACAAGCAAGAAGCACTATGACTTTCACATTTTGGAAAGAGCGAGTTCTCAGTAACAGTCACCTTGGACCCAGGGCCTTTATGATTCCCCTGTGCTCTCCCATCTTTAATTGGCTTGGTATTCAGAGCTCCTGTTAACATGATAGAGACTCCCAGGGGGTGTGGTCAGGGTGAAACAGCTTTTGAAGACAGGCCAGTGTTCCAGCAAAGAGGGGATCCACACTGCACCCCAGTGACTAGGAATCCACATCGGAGTCATACAGCTTTTTCTGAGGAAATGCTGTTCAGATGTCTCCTGACTTTTATAGTTATTTTGTTTTATATTTCTGAATTCTTGTATCAGATCCAAAGCTCTATTGTACAGCAAATTATTCTTCAAAATTATTACAATTAGTTGCAACCTGTATTTCTTTTTTGCAGCCAGCACAATGTGATCCAACAGAATTTGGGGGAAAAGAATACAGGAATAGAATAACCAAGTCAGAACCATTTGCTGTCTTTTTGAGGGGCTGAAGGGTGACTAAGGAGAGCCCACAAGCAGATTACTCTTCCCCTGTATCTCTAAACACAGAAACAATTTACAGAAAACACAGAGTTCCCTCAGTGGGTTCTATATTCATTTAGGTAGTATGACCATTAAGTGTGAAGTAAATTATGTTCTTAAGGCCTCTCAATCAAACCACTTAGACTCCTAGGGGAATAGGAATCATTCTAGGCTGGAAAATACTTTTAAGTCCTTCCAATAACTGAATGCCACTTACCTGCATTCCCCTTCTCGTGGATTTTTTTGTCACCTAAGGAAGTGCATTTGATGAGTGCTGGAAACTTCTTAAGCAGTTTAAAGTTTGTTTTCATTGTTTGCAGCAGATCACTGGACATCAAAGATTCATTGCACTAATTACAAGGAACCTTTTTTTTCAATTCTGTGTAATTTGAAAGGCTGTACAATGTGTGCTGATGCAAGCCTTTTTCAGTTCAAGAGAATAAATGTTTACAAATATAGACCCACTTTGTCTTTTGTAAATTAAAATCATCTTTTTAAATGAGTGCCAGTAATAAAGACCTATCCTGTCCTGCAGATTTTAATTTCAGACTTAAAGATGAAAGACAGTAAACCCTTCATTTTTGCTTTTTTCCTTATTTATTTAATCATTTATATTGAATTTATTGGGGTGTCCTTGATTACTAAAATTATAGGTTGGTTTCAGGGGCACAATTCTATAATACATGATCTGTATATTGCATTGTGTAGTAAACCCCTCATCTTACAAAACATTTTACAAAGCATCACTTTCTCTGTGGCAGTGATTCTAGTGGGTACAATTCATGTCACCTCATTCTCTCATAAATGTAATATCAATACCTTCCCCCTGTGCTCAGTGGTTGGAATGCCAGCTCAAGCACTGAAGGGTCACAGGTTTGATTCCCAGTCAAGGGCATATATCCCAGTTCCAGATTTAGATCCCTAGCCCCATTCCAGGCCCCATTCAAGGTGCATACCAATCGACGTTTCTCTCTCTCCTCTTCCCTCTCCAATCCTCCCTTCCGCTCTAAGAAACAATGGAGAAAAAATATCCTCAGGTGAAGATTAAGTATATATATGAAAAATACCAATCAATTGTAGACAATTTGAGTATGAACATCTATATATATAAAAGCCTAAGCAACTGGTGAACCAGTCACTATGACATGCACTGACCACTAGGGAGAGGGCAGATGTTCAATGCAGGAGCTGTCCCCTGGTGGCACTTGGGCCAGACCTCTGTGGCAAGGCCGAGTATGGTAAGATTACAGAGGAGACATCCAAAAGGGGTGGGGTTTTTTTTTGGGGGGGGGCAGAAAAAGAATTCCCCATAGTGTAAATTAGGAGGAAGAGGTGAGCAACAAAGTGATACCCAGGAAGCTAGACTAGAGGGAGGGCAACCCCACCTTCTATTCAGGCTCTGGAAGTAGGAAGACAGTCTGATCCATGTGGTGGCACCCCCGGGGATGAGGAAGACTGTGGGAACTGATTCTGAGGCTGAGGCCAGACTGGAGAGGGAATCTGGCCTAGCACTAGGTCTTTGAGACAGAAAAAGGCAAATCAGGAATCTGGAAGGTGATCCAATTGTTACTCACCAGAGAAGAAATGAGCCTGTATTGAGTGTGGGGTCGGCAATGGGATGGAAAGGTTCCCAATCCAACATCCTCCTTGGCTAGTTCAGTAGGGCCTGTGAGGGAGGCCTAATGGAGACCCAAGTAGGAGGTAAGCCCGGGTTGAGCTGCTTCTGCCCTCTGAGTAGCAGAATAAAGCCAGGGCAATGCTCCCCTTCTTGGTGGAACCCTCCCAGGTTTTGGCACCAAGTGTTAGGGTCCCCGAAGGAGGAACCCATGAGGCCAAAAGTGTTAAAGAATTAGAAATTTATTGTTACTTCTGTGAGTAGACAGGCTGAGATCAAAATGGCATCAGTGAGGCAGAATAGGGGAGCGGGATGCTTATATCTCTTGTAAGGGTCAGAGTAATAGGTCAGCACAAATGCAGGAGGGGCCAGGTGTAGGTGATCCACTGGAAACTGAGTGAGGTGGTTTCCTGAAAATTGAAGGCTGTTATTCATGAAATCTATAATGAGAATAACAGGAAAATCACTGGGAGGGGCAAGAGCCCCCAGCAGGGCATAACCCTTGGGGCTCTTGCTTGGTGTAGGTTTTGTCTACTGTCTCTGAAAAGAGACTCGTCATCCTGTTGAACTAGATGGGACCATGTGGAGCTGGTTCTGCGGTTACATTGGTTGACAGAGCTCAAGGTGATCTAGCCCTGCTCACATCTCTGATCTTGTACTGCCATAGAACACCTGCTTCGCTGTTTCCTCTACCTGGAACGTTCTTCCTTTGAACTTTGCCTGACCAGTGCCTTCATCTTTCATACAAATGTCATTTCAACAGTGAGGCCTTTATTAATCACCAGTCTAACATAGCTACCCAGACACAATCTTCTGCATCACTTTATCTCCATTTTTTTTATATCATCACTATCCACAACTAGAATGTAAATTCCATGAGATCCGGGATCTTATTTTGCTTGTGGTTATATTCTCAAGAAGCACATTAGTTTGTTGTAGGTAGTTAGATAAACACGAGCAGAGCCAGGACAATGAGCCGTGTACGGAAGGGCACCGGGTGGAAAGCCCCAG
Organism: Murina feae; assembly: GCA_004026665.1. Lineage (NCBI taxonomy): Eukaryota > Metazoa > Chordata > Mammalia > Chiroptera > Vespertilionidae > Murina > Murina feae. The sequence goes on from PVJC01006453.1 coordinate 22,248, forward strand.
GTACCTGGCAATAGACACTCAATTGTAGGGTGGCTTTTCCTTCCCTAGTATATCCCTGGTTATGCGGTTTGGACCCATGACCTTTCCTATCTCTAGGCCTCAGTGGTATTTCAGCTCAGGCCCAGATAAGTAACAAAACCATGGCTGACCTCAGGACCAGCTGCATTGAATAATGACCCTCTCCCCTGGTGCAGTCAGTCAGTGGAGACCACAACCCTGAAAGGACACACCTGGAAAACTGCTAAATATTCCACTGGAGATCATCTCCTTAGACCTCCCCTACAATCTCCACCCTTAGAATCTTTAGCCTGGAGGAACCAGTGCACTCTTCTTCCTAGGAGTATGCCATTCCCTTTCTATGCCCCCTCTCTCCACCCCCAGGCAGGTTACCATTAGCTTCCTCACTCCCAAGCTCCAAGTGCCCTTCCTTTCCCTCTAGAACTTGTTTCCTAAGCCCATTTCTTCTAGGAATGACTTCTTCTCCCTCTGTGATTTACCAAATAAATGTTCTCTTACGGTTTGGGTCTTGGCTCTGAATTCTTTCCTAACCAGAACCCAAGTACTGAGGTTGCTGAACCCAGGTTTGGTCTGACCCCACCAGTCAGACACCTAGTGCTCTTCCCTCTGTCTGCAACAAGCTGTTTAACAAATATTTGTTGACTAGTTAATGACAAACAGAGGGTCAGAGGATCCTGCCTCGTTTGCAGACCGGGGATTTCACTGGTCTGGAGCTCTCCTGAATGACACCAATAGATGGGAGGGAGCTGGGATGGAAGCATGATTCAATTCTTCGATGGCTGGGACTGGATCAAGGCGGGGCTGGTCTTTGGAGATAGGCTGGTTGGTCCCAAGGTTAAATGGAATAAAATGTGCCTATGAATCCCCTCCACAATCTTGTTAAAGGTGCAGATTGTAATTCAGTAGGTCTGGGGTGAGGCTTAAGAGTCGGCAAGCAGCCCTGGCTGGTTTGGCTCAGTGGATAGAGCATTAGCCTGCAGACTTAAGGGTCCTGGGTTTGATTCCGATCAACGATCAACGGCACATACCCAGGTTGTGGGCTCCATCCCCAGTAGGGGGTGTGCAAGAGGCAGCTGATCAATGATTCTCTCTCATCATTCATGATTCTATCTCCCTCTTCCTTTCCATTCCTCTCTGAAATCAATAAAAATATATTTTTTTAAAAAAAGATTCAGCAAGTTGCTGATGCTGGTGGCACTCAGCCCACAATCTGAGTCACAGAGAACTAAGGCATCTCCATTTTCAAAAACATAACAAAGAACACAACTAGCTGGGACTTTCATAGATATCCTGAGAGGAGGAGATTATTCTACTAGATTATAAGATGATCATACAGCTCTCACATATCATTAGCTTGGTTAACCCCACATGAAAACAAGAAACAAGCTTCTTCAACTAACTCAAGGACAAAAGACAATGAAATACTCATTTTCTAGTTTGGCCCTCACAATGTCACATCAGTGCAAATATCCATGAGCTGTTCCTCTCTATCTAGAGCCTACATCATCCTACAATCCACCTTCCCCAACACATCGCTCTTTGTCAAATATGGACCCTTTTACATACCTTTTCTATATTTGGGAAGACTTTCTACGCCAAAAGAGCAGCCAGGGTGACTCAATTCCTAGCTTCTCACTTGCTCAGAAAAACTGCCCCCCAGCGTGGCTGTGATCCAGGCTTGTGATCTGGTAGTTTCTGTGTGAAATCCCAGATTTCAAGACTATTCAGCCTCATCCCCAGAACATTTGTGAGCAAAGAACCTTTAATAAATCATGTTTCTGCTTAAACTGGGTGGAGTACATTCTGCTGTTGGCACCACTGTTGTCCTGTAGTGGTCAAGAAGAAGTACAATAAACCTAGCACAGTAATAACCTCCTCTACCAGGACTACAGACCTGCCATAGTTCCTATCTCCGATAGGAAAAAGCTCAAATCCCATATACTCCGGCTCGAGGTTACCTTTTGGCCTCGTGTCCCTGTACTCAGCCACTTCCTCCAGCCGTACTGTATGCACACTGCACTCCAGCGCCTACTTGCTCGTTCCCTTTCTGTTTAGAAATGTTCACAGAGCTTTCAAGACCTCAATTGAATGATTCTTCCTCTAGCCTTTCTGGCCTCCCAACCCCTTGCAGAACTCATGCCCCTTGCCTGGCCCTTTCATAGCACTTCGCACGGCCAGTGATTCCAGGGCTTGTTATGCTTATTTCACTGAACTGCAGTTACATGTTCATGTGTGTGTCTCCACACAGGCAGGGACCATGTCCTACCCACGGTTATCAGCCAGGCAGCGCGGGTGCTTGAACTGCAGTTGACAGGAAAATAAGGTGTCTTAATTAAGCCACCATATGCGCAAAGCCCTCAGACGGTGCTTCCAGAATTGGTTAATGGAGCAGCTCAAACACATCCCCAAGAACCCAGTTTCCTTACATATCTCAGGCATGTTGACTTGCCTTTGGGGCTGTTTCTTCTCATAATTGCTACAGTTCTAGGTGACAACATTCAGAAGCAGGAATGCACCATCTCTGCGGTATGGCTTTTCCAAAGTTCCCAACAGATTTCTCTTCACCTCTCCTGCACTAGAAATACATCACGTGCCTAAAAAGATTATTTGACAAGGAGAAAGAGAGCTCTATAATTAGTTAAAGTAATTAAAAGTCACCTCCTTGAGGTGGGAAGGGACTCAGCTGGCTCCCCAACGGTCAAGGCCACTTGGAAGAGCACCAATAAAAGCAAGGTTGTTAGCAGAGAAGGAATATGTGGCGGTAAAGTAAGAAACCAAGTCTGATTCATTCCGTCAGTCCTTCCTGTGCTTAGTGTGGTGCCAAGCACGTGGGTGCTCAGAAAATGTTAATTAAATAAATGAATGAATAAAGCACAAAATGGATTGTGCCATGACCTCTCAAATTCTATTCCTATTCTTACTGCCACCCCTCTAATGTAATCCCTTATCATCCACTCCTGATTACTTCAGTGGTATACTTAACCTGCAATTTCCCCTCCCTCTCTTCCACTCTTATCTATTCAAATCCTACGCATGCTTCATCCATAAAGACTTACCTGATTACTCAAGTCAGATAAGTCTACTGAGATAAAAATAACACCTGGTGCTTATTGAACATTTATGTGCTAGGCATTATACTAAGGGTTTATAATTATTTTTTTTAATAATTATTTTTTAAATTATTAAAAAAAAACAATTAAAAGGACTAAAGCAAACAAGGGAATTTATTTCATCACTACAATAGAATAGACTAGAGATGACACTTCAGGCATGGCTGGATCCAGGAGCTCAGCAATATCATCAGGATAAACTGTCTTCATCTGCAGGCCGTTCTATCCTGGGTTGGCTTTATATAGACAGATGTTTTCCATTAGTTGACAAGATAGCCTCTAGCAGACTCAGCTTGCACTATTCTCTTAGCAACTCAAGTGAAGAATAGTTCTTTTTCTACTAATTCCTACAAAAATCCTGAAATTGAGTGTCACTGGTCTAGTTTGGGTGGACTCTCCCTAAACCATCATGCTGTTCAGAAAAAAAACTGGTTGACCAGCTCTGGTCTTATGCTTACTTCTGGAGGACAGGGATGACGGCAGCACTATCCAGACCACACAGGCTGGGAGTGACTACCCAAGGGAAGACTTGATGGCTGTGATCACGGGTTGAGAAATGAACTCTGATAGGCAGGAACACCGAACGTCTATACTACATACATGACACATTTTTTTAAATCCTCACCTGAGGACATGCTTAGAGGGAGGAAGGGAGGGAGAGACAAAGGGATGTGAGAGAGAAATATTGATCAGTTGCCCTCCATATGTCCCCTGACCGGGAATTGAACTGGCAACCTTTCAGTGCTCAACCAACTCTGAGCCACTCTGGCCGGCAGTATTTCATTCTTAAAATAATCCATTGATGTTAGTATCACTAGCTGCATTTTAATGAAGCTTAGAGAGATTAAATAACAAGCTAATAAGTCATTTGATCAGTTTAGAACTCCAGAGACTATGCCCTAAACTCTGTATCCCTTTCTTAATTGCATAAAGCACAGTTTATACTATACCATGGCATATTTGGTTTTGATCACATACTGTCGAGATTGTTGGTTATCCTCTCACGTAAACATTTCACTCCCACTCCTGAAGCTGTGCTATCCAAAGTAGTAGGTACTAGGTCCTGATCCAGTAGCTCAGTTGGTTAAAGTGTCGCCCTAATATGCCAGATTGTTGATTCTATCTCCAGTCTGGGCACATACAAGAAGCAACCAATGAACGCATAAAGAAGCAGAACAAGTTGATGTTTCTTTTCTCGCTCAAAAAAATTTTTTTGTTTGCATATATGCATAACCCATGGACACAGACAATGGGGTAGTGAAGGCCAGGGGCAGAGGTTGGGGCGGGCCAGAAGGGTCAAAGGGGGAAGGCAGGGGGCATATATATAACACTTTCAACAATAAAGATTTTGAACATTAAAAGAATAATAAAAATAAATTTAAATGGTAATACTAGCCATATGTAACTAGTCAATTATTTAAATTTTAATAAATTTAGCCCCACTGGTGTGGCTCGGTGGTTGAGCATCGACGTATGAACCAGGAGGTCATGCCTCAATTCCAGATCAGGGCACATGCCCAGGTTGTAGGCTGGATCCCCAGTGTGGGCCATGTAGGAGGCAGCCAATGATTCTGTCTCATCATTGATGTTTCTGTCTCTCCCTCTCCCTTCCTCTCTGAAATCAATAAAAATATTTTTAAATGTCTTGTAAATTTTAAATAAATTTAAATGAATTAAATTAAATAACAAGGAAATACAGTTCCTTGGTTGCACTAGCCACATTTCAAATGCTCAGTAGCCCCATATGGTTAGTGGTGATCATATGGAACAGAGCAGATACAGAACACTTCCTTCACTGTTGGTGGGTGATGGAAGTCTTTGGAGCCACTCCAGGAACTGGAGCTGTCATATCCTCTCCACAAGCAATAGAGGATATACTCTAAAAAAAAAAAATCATTTATTGTTGAAAGTTCTATCAGACAGCACTGTCCTAGAAAACTGAGATAAAGTCTCTTATATCTTTGATGTCCAATAGAATCTTATGTACAATAGTCTCTGAATAAATGTTGATTAACAAAGACTACAAAAATAGTGAAAATCAGGTATAAGTTCAAAAAGATGCAGAGAGAGGGGCTAGAATGGCCAACTTGTCACCTTACCTATCTTTGGTAGCAAAGAACAGTAGTGTGTAAAACCCCATCATTTCTTACCTGGACAACTGCAATAGGTTCTTGAATCACAGCCAGGGGTAAACCTGAGGAGGGTCAGTGAAGGATTAAAGAAGATAGACAAGAGAATACAGTTGGGACCAGGTGAATCACTGTCTGGATGAGGAAACAGTGACACAGCCTATAAACTGAAGCTTTATTTTATAGTCAGATCACACAAAGCAAAACAAGGAGAGTAGTCAACATTATACAATGTTCTTGCCAGTTTCAAATCTATTTCCTTACTCAAGCCTTGTTTTGGCAGCACTTGCTGCACCTCCCACAGCCCATTAGCTACCTAGGAAAAAGGGAGCATTATAAGGTCAAACTTAATTGTGCTAGGAGGGCTCTGCACTCCAAGCTGGGACTTGTATGTGGCTCTGCCACAGGTCAGTCCAAGACTTGACCCTATAGCCACTCCCTACAGGTTCTGAATTCTTTCTTTTCTTTTCTTTCTTTTTAAATATATTTTATTGATTTTTTTACAGAGAGGAAGGGTGAGGGATAGAGAGTTAGAAACATTGATGAGAGAGAAATATTGATCAGCTGCCTCCTGCACACTGGAGGTATGTGTCTGCAACTAAGGTACATGCCCTTGACCAGAATCAAACCTGGGACCCTTGAGTCTGCAGGCCGATGCTCTATCCACTGACCCACACTGGTTAGAGCCTGAATGTTTTCTTTACACACACATTCCCCTTGCCATCCACTTACCACTCTGCAGTCAGAATCTCTTAAAACACAAATGAAATCATGTCATTTTCATGTTTAAGGCCCTTCAAGAGTTATCACTGTCCAAAACTCTTAACAGTATCTCCCAGGTCTCCCATCCTCTGACCCTTGCCTGCCTACTTACCCAGGCACTCCACCTCTCCTTTCCTAGCTTCTGGTAACACTGGACTCCCTCAAGCATGCCATGCTGCCTTGTCTCCAGGTTCTACACAGTGGCAATCTTCTGCTAGAAACTGGTGGGTTTCGTCCCACCTGTGGCAGAGATTGGTCAGTTTTCAAGCAAACCTTGGTAGCGGGTGGGTGAATCTCTTCCTCTGCCCATTGTCAGACAAGGTTTTCCAGCCTCCTGCACCTAGATGAGCATGTGTCTGAATATTGGGCAATGAAATGCAAGAAGAAATGATGCATGCCCCTTCTGTGCCTGGCCCCTAAAACCTTCTAAGAGATTCCCCCTGCACTTGCCAATCAGAGTAGGGAGGAAGGCTAGAAACCAGTAATTATCAGTTTCACCAAGAGAGCTTGATACAAATGCAGCATCTGAGCTCCCACTCCAAACCTGTTTGAATCAGAATCTCTGTTTTTAGTAAGATCTTCAGGTGACCTGTAGATACTGAAATCGGCTTATAGGCTGCATGCAGAGAGGATCCAATGGAGATCTGCGGAGTGTCAAGACAAGGAAAGGCCACTGGATGGCAAGATTCAAGAGTTCCTGAGTGACTCTATGGAGCCGAGCCCCTTGCACCAACAGCCCCTTCCTCCTCTACCTGGCATTAGACTGTGGAGTGAGAAATTACCCTTTCTTGCCACTCAGATTTGAGGGCCATTTTTTCCCACATGTAACTCACCTCTGTCTGGAACTTTATTCTTCCTGCCCTACTCTTCAACTTCGGGTTAATTTATCCTCACCCTTCAGATCTCACCTCATGTTACTGCCTCAGGTGGCCTGCTCTTCCTCCAGAGCTTCCTGCTCAGTCCTCCAGACAAAGTCATTTCCGCCACAATAACTCTACTAATATCCTGTACCTTCTCCTCAAAGCATTAATCACGATGGTAATTACATGAGTAATTGGCCAATTAGTTGTTAATGTTTTTTATCCATCAGTATGTGATCTTTAGAGCAGGCAAAGTGCCTGTTGCTTTTGTTTACTAACACATCCTCAGCTCCCACCACTGCCTTAGTGCCTGTCTCAACAAATATTTGTCCGGTGATTAAATGAAGAAATGATCTGGCTGAGCTAAATGCTTTGAATTCTGAAAGGCATATATATATAATGATTTTAGTAGGCCGGCAGAAATAATAGCCAACATTTGTAAAGCAGTTAATAATTACAGATGACTCAAACAACTGGGGCTTAAATTGCACGGGTCCATTTATTTGCAGATTTTTTTCAATAAATATTCAGTTGGCCCTCCCTATGTACATCCAGGGATTCAACTGATGGCAGATCAAAGACAGTGTTTTTAAAAATATATTCTTCAATTGATTTTTAGAAAAGAAGGGAGAGGGAGAGAGATAGAAACATCAATCATGAGAATCGTTCATTCTCGGACTGTATGCTTTGTTCTATGCCACTTTATATAAGGGACTTGAGCATCTGTAGGTTGAGTGTCCATGGGGGTCCTGGAACCAACACCCACGGATACTGAGGGATGCCTGTGGTACGGGAAATTTGGACTGGAACACCTGGTGTTCCCCTGGGCTGGCTGGCTTCCCTGGGCTCTTTGTCCAGTGGAGTCAAAGAATGAAACCACGGACCAAAGGTGGTGCAGCAAAAGGCGAAAATTTATTGAGAAACAAGCGCAGACTCCCACGCGGGGAGGGGGAAGAGTCCCACTGAATCCCTTTTTCCCACAGCTCATAAAGACTGCAGTTTTTTGTGCCTCGATATCCCCTCTGATTGGTCACTATCTCCCTTCGATTTGGTCACTATAGCAACTCGTGAGCTCAAACCCTCCTTCGTTTCCTTAACTGTTTCCCTATTCCCTCTGGGCTTTTTTCCTCCCTCTCGGAATGAAGGGCTCCCTTCCCTTTATTCTGCCACTCCCAGCTTCCTTGTCTTATGGCAATGTACCTTCTGCTACTCCATTGTTATATGGAAATGTACTCTTTGTCGCTCTGTAGCCCTGTGCTTTTTCCAAGGACCCCTACTTCCTAAAATTCCTAAACCTGCCTATTTCACCCCTAAAAATTACTTTCACCTGCAGTTAAGTTTGGGGGAGTCAAAAGTTATATGTGGGGCAACAGGTTTGGGTCCCCTCCCTCTTGCAGCAGGGAGCTTCTCAGTAATAAAACTTTACTTTTGTTAAAAATAAAAATAAATGATACGCGGATTTTTTACTGCACAGGGAAGTGAGGGGTGGGGAAGTGGGAGGGATTGGTGCCCTGACTTGGAATTGTTGAAGGGTCATCTGTACTATGGGCCCAAGCACTTATAAAGGTCCCTATTTAATCATTATCATAGCCCTAAAAGGTAAGTTCTGTTATTATCCCAGTTTAGGAGTGAGGCAACTGAACTGTCAGAGGAAATATACTCACAGTCACGGGCCTAGTTTGGGCTGCATACATGAATCAGGCTGACTCTAAGAGTCCGTGGGCTTAACTCTAAGCTATTTACTGCCTTGCTTTTTATTTGCTTTTAGTTTGTCTTATGCACCTGGATCTATGGAGAGGAGTACCACCCTGTTTCCACTAATGAAAATTCAATTGTTGTGAGTGAAGTTTACAACATATTCAAATGTTCCTTCTCCCTTTTTCAGGTTTTATATGTATCCATGAGCCTTATACTAGTATCGTATCTAACCTCTTACTGGTCAATAAGTTCGTGATTATACTTTGTGTCATCAGTTTACTTTTTCACACTTTTCATGCAAGAGAAAAACAAGAGCAGAGAATATTATTTTTCCTTTAGTTATGTATGTATATGTATTTGCAATATTTTAAGTCAGACAGCTCCCTCTAGTGGTAAATAAATCTCTACAGAACAAAAAAAAATGTTTTTGGGGTGTTTTTTTTTAAACCATGGTGTGTGCTTGATTTCAAGGTGATATTACTAGTCCAGCTTCAGTAAGACATGCCCTTTTCTTTCTCTTTTAAGCAGTGGTGAAGGTTTGGTGAGTGTTCACTTTCTTAGGAACATTGCGATCTATTTGAGCACCAGAGTTAAGAATGTGGGTTGTGAGGGGTCGTAGACCCTTTGTGGAGGGGAAGCTTTGGCCTCAAGACACTAAGTCATTCAATTTGCAAAGGAAACAGCGAATTGTGGGGAATAGAGAGAAGACTAAGTAGAGGTGCTGCTTTTCACCTTTTAGAGGAAAAAAGGCAGAAACCCAGACATTTAAATAACTATAAAATGAAGTGTTTGGCCCCAGCTGATTCGGCTCAGTGGATAGAGTGTCAGCCCATGGACTGAAGGGTCCTGGGTTCCACCCCTGTCAAGAGCATGCATCTCGGTTGCAGGCTTGAGACAACTAATCTATGTTTCTCTCTGTGTGTCTCTCCTCTCCACTCTCTCTAAAAATCAATGGAAAAATAAAAATTATTTTAAAAAATAATAAAGTGCTCGAGGATACAAGAACCATGAGAAACTGTGCACTTCCTCCAGAGGTACCACACTACCTGACCAACTGCCCTTCAGGTCCTCAGGTAAGAGCCAGGACTGAGCAGATTGGTGAAACGCCAACCAATGCTGTTTCTATACTTACGTCAATCTGATGCCAACTAAATGTGTACAACAAAGTTGGCAAATTCAAATACTTGATGCTGCCGGAGAGTAAATAAAGGAGTGGAGCTTGGAAGTGGGAGAGGATGTGGCAAACCAGAGTGTGGGTGACTTTTCTGAAACCTCAGGCAGGCCCACAAAGAGTGGGAGACCAGCAGAGTCCACCGGCTCCAGCGCAGATGCCGGGCCCCAACATCCAAAGGTCCCACAGTGCCCGCCCAGACGTGAGGAGAGCTAGGGGTCCTGTCCTGGGCAAACAGCTGCATCTCCGTTTGTTAAATCTGAAGCCGCGCGTAGTGATCGAGGGAACGGATGGATTTCCAGAGGCGGCAGGCCAGAGGATGCATGGTCAGCCACATGTATGGTTCCACATCTCAGCCCAGAACCACTGGGAATAATCTGTTGTTTTTCTTCATTGAATTTCTTGGGATGACATTGGTTAATGAAACCATACATGCTTCAGGAATATAATTCTACACTATCTCATCTGTACATTGTATTGTGTGTTTACCACCCAAAGTCAAGTCTCCTTCCATCACCATTTATCCCCCCTTTACCTTCTTCTACCTCCCTCTCCAGCCGCCCCCCCCTTCCCGCCCCCGTCCCCTTTCCCTCTGGTAATCACCATACTGTTGTCTGTGTCCATGAGTCTTCTTTTTCTTCGATGACAAGAAGCCACACTTCCGGAATTTACCCGTGGGGTCAAGCAGGTGGGTTAGGCTGTTGTGGTGGGGATTCTGAGGTCTTCACTGCCTCTAGATCCGGGAGCCGGCCTGACACTAAGATCCTTCAGAGAAGAGTTCCTTGCAATGAAACTGTTCTTATATCAAAGCAGCCCATGGAGCCTTGGAGCCCAGCTCATGGGAAGTCCTTCCTCTCTAGAACTGAGAGGTGGTAGTGAGACTGTGACTCATTTCATAGCCTGCCTGCTCCGAGCCAATAAACAAAAACTTCTGTTTTAAGGGCCTGATTGTAAAATGGAGATTAACTTTTCACCAGCGATTCAGGGCCATTGGAAAAATAGGGTTGATGCCACTTCCTCCAGGAGGCCATCCCTGTCCCTTCTTTCTCTCTGCAATACTCTGTACATGGCTCTTTAAAAAAAATCATATATGTAATGATTTCAAAGAAGGGAGAGGGAGAGACAGAGAAACATCCATTAGAGATAATCATTGATCAAATGTCTCCTGCACGCCCCACACTGGGGAGCGAGCGTGCAACCCGGACACGTGCCCTAACAGAGAATCAAACCGTTCATGGGTGTCTGCTCAACACGGAGCTACGCTGGCTAGCCTGTCCACGTCTCTCTCGTTACTCAAGCCAATTTATGGATTGGTCTTTTCCACTGACAAGACGAAGATTTTTGAGGACAAAAATAGTATCTATCATCAATCAATTAACATATAGGCTTTTCCCAGCGTGTGATCTGCGGGAAGCCACCGCATACCAACACTATCATAAATGTGCACCAAGGAACGCGGGAGGCTGATGGACCTTGAGCGTTAGTAGGGCTGACGCTTAGGCACCAATTGTTCATATTGAGATCATGGTGGCTAGAAGCAATTTCCTGACCTGAGAGCCTCCAAATAAATGTTTGCTGGAGCTTACTGACCTTTGAGACGGTCTGTGCCACGTGCTTGCGGTACTTTACTGAGGGCAAGATGTGTATCTAAAACTGAATAAAAGCAGAGTAGGCCAGGACTCGTGTGCCTCTTCAGGAAAAAGGTTTCCACCTGCCCTCCTCCTACCCTCTCCCCTCCCCCTGCCCTGTGCCTTCCGAAATTCAGATTTCTTGTATAGCATTTTCATGTGTGCGTCAGCCCCTCTTCAGACCCTGAACCTCACTGAGCAGGTTGAGGCAGGGATCTACTAAATATTGGTGGAAAGGAGAGAATTCCAGGTAAGAGGCATGGTGTGAACAAAAACAGATGATAAAGAATATGGTGTGGGCAGTGCATAAATTAAGCTTGGAGAGCTCAGGTGGGGCAGTAGAAGAAACAAAAAGTAGGTTTGTTGTAGGCGGCTGGAATGGCACTGGGTGTTAGACCCATGGGGTCAGAACAAACCTGGGTTCAGCAACTTGGGTACTTGGGTTCTGGTTAGGAAAGACTTCAGAGCCAAGACTCAAACTGTAAGAGAACATTTATTGGGTAAATCACAGAGGGAGAATAAGTCATTCCTAGAAGAAATGGGCTTAGGAAACAAGTTCTAGAGGGAAAGGAAGGGCCCTTGGAACTTGGGAGTGAGGAAGCTAATGGTAACCTGCCTGGGGGTGGGGAGAGGGGCTTGGAAAGGGAAAGGCACCAGAGATCTCCAGGGAGGGAGAGCACGCTGGGTCCTCTGATGTAAGGGTTTAAGGGTAGAGATTTTCGAGGAGGCCTAGGGAAATATTCAGCAGTTTTCCGGTGTGTCCTCTCATGGTTGTGGCCTCCACTGATTGATGGGCCAGCAACAAAGCAGGGGGTCATTACTCAATGCAGCTGGCCCTGAGGTTGGTTTTGCTGCTTATTTGGGCCTGGAGTTGACATACAACTTGAAGCCTAGATGTTACCTCCAGGGAGGACAAGTCAGTGGGTCCTAGTCTGAACATGGAGATATGGGGTCACCCTGGGGGTCAGGTCCCACCCTAAAATTGATTGGTTATTGCTAGGCACCTGAGGCTTTTCTACCTTCTAACCTTCTGTGCCTGGCCCATCATCCTTGCTCTGCTATCTTACTGCCTACAACACATTTGAGCCTAATTGCACAGGATCTTGAATATTGGGCTACAGAATTTTCACTTTATTTTTGAAGGCATTACAGAGCTAGTAAAGTTTTTTAAACAGGAACTAACGGGCTAAAAATAATTTTGGGGAAAGATGGATATGACATCATTTTGTGGGATGGATGGAGAGAAGGCAGAAAGAGTAGTTAAGAAAGTTGTATGAATCTTTCGAGTGATTAGGGTTCTGTCTCATCTGGGTTCACAGAAACGGGCAGAGAAGATCGGCTGCAGGAAGTTTATTAGGGAGTGAACTGTGTGGCTAACAACATTAGTCAAATGCAGTTGTGACCGAGGCCTAGGATGACCCCAGGGGGAGGGCTGGAGATAGGAGGCCCTTTGGAGGCCAAAATGAGGCAGAGGACCCAGGCCTTTGTGCCCTTGGCTGAGCGCAACTCTTAGAGAAGCATGTGGCTTTGAGCCTTTAGCCACCAGCACTCCAGCAGCTGGGGGGTGAGTGCCATGCTTCTGAAGCAGGGCTCTGGGTGGGGCACCATGTATCTATTACATTGAAGTTAAAAGGATTGAAAATAGCACAAAAGAGCCCTGGCCAGGTAGCTCAGTTGGTTAGAGCATCCAACCGATATCCCAGGGTTGTGGGTTCAACCCCTAGTCAGGGAACTAATGAGTGTTTCTCTCTCTCTCTTATTTCTCCCTCTCCCCTTCGCATCTCATTCCTGTTAAGTTGGAAAGGGTGTCTCTTCTGTCTGCCTGTGCTCCGATCCCATTAGAATGGTGGTGATTACAGTAGACTTCCCAGTGAGGACAGTTAGTATCTCACAAGACTTGTATCATCATAGACACCGCGCTTCTCACATTCTATTCTGTCATCCTCAGAGTGCTCGCCATGTGGTTCCTGTGGCCACAAGACAGCGGCAGCCATACCAGGCGCCATATGCCCATGACCATATCCAGGAAAGAAGGTTTATGCTTTCTTCCATGTGATTCTCTTTACTTGGACATCTTATCCTAGAGGTGTCAACCCCTACTTTCCACAAGATGTTACTGGCTGCAAGGGCGGGCTAAAAACAAAACAAAACATTATCTACAAGTTCTCCTTCTCCGCCAGTAAGAAATAATGGGTGTGGGGGTGGGCAGGAGGAGGGGAGAAGATTGTTGAGTGGGCTATTAGCACATATGCCATACGTCTCATTTCCCCTCCCGCCTTCATAGAAGTCTCCCTCCTGGTTGAGTAGTCACTCTCCAAGACTAGTGTTTAATTGTGTCCACGTCTCTCCAATCTTTAAAAAGGCTGCCTTTCCCAGTCCAAATCCCTGTCCAGCAAATGCCCTTTCTTCCTCCTTCCATTTACACTTACTGACACCCCTACCCTATCTCCCCTTATCCTTCAACTCACTGCCATCTGGGTTCCACACAGAAAAACCCATCAAAACCCCTCTTGCTAAGGTGTTAATCACCTCTATGCTACTAAAAACAATGGACATTTAAGATTTTTCAAATTTGATTTTTAGAGAGAGAGGAAGGGAGAGGGAGAGAGAGAAACATTGGTGTGAGAACAAAACATTAGTCAGCACGCAACCCTGACCAGGAACTGAAAAGAAACCCGCAACCTTTGGGTGCCCAGGATGATGCCCAACCGAGACACCCCGGCCAGGGATAAAAACAATGGACGCTTCAAAATCTTATTTATTTGACCCAACAGCAGCATCAGCATAGCTACTTCTCATCCTTTCTTATCGAACTCCTCTTGGCTTCTTTGGTATCACACGCTCTCATTTTCCTCCACATATACGCGCCCCTCCCCACCCCCTACGTTTCCTGAGTCTCCTTTTCTGGTTTATATTGTTCTATACAACCCTGTAGATGTTGGAGATTTTAAGACCTCAGTCATATTCTCTTATCTCACTGCATACTCTGTGATAGCATCCTCCAGAGCCTCAATTATCCTCTGCATGGAGATAAATCTCAAATTCTTATCTCTAGGTAAGAAATGTTTTCTGAGCTCCAAATCTATTATCGCTGTGCATGTTTTTTTAAAGTATGTTTTCATTGATTTTTAAAAAGAGAGGAAAGAGATAGAGAGATAGAAACATTGATGAGAAACAGCATTGATCGGCTACCTCCTGCACCCTCCCTACTGGAGATCTGAGCCCACAACTTGGGCCTGTGCCCTGACCCAGAATCTAACTGGTGATCTCTGGGTTCATGGGTCGATGCTCAACTACTAAGCCATACTGACCAGGCTACCTACTTAATTTAACATCTCCACTTTAATGTCTCTCCAGCACTGTAAACACGTCTAATATTGAACTCACATCTTCATGAACTCCAATCAATGATTCCCTCTCATCATTGATGTTTCTATCTCTCCCTCTCCCTGCCTCTCTGAAATCAATTACAAAAATATTTTTAAAAAGAGTAGTCAGGAAGACATATTGGGTTTCTGTCCTGAGAAACTGTATAGAAGTGGCAGTGAGGTAGGGAACATTAAAGAAAGGGCAAAACATCAATGATGATAGGAAATCATTGACTTGTATCATCATAGACACTGTGCTTCCCACATTCTATTCTGTATTCCTCAGAGTGCTGGCCACGTGGTTCCTGTGGCAACAAGACAGCGGCAGCAGTACCAGGCGCCATATGCCTCATCAATCAACAAAACCTGTTCAGTCTGCTTCCAAAATAGCGAAAGTACCCACTTCTCCATTTCCCTTATACATAGACAATTAGTCTCTTAACCACCCTCTTCACATTCACCCATTCCACTTCCACTCCAGTCTATTTAAATTACAGCACCGCTGCGTATTGAAGACCCAGGTCTTACGTGTAACGCCTCCGTTTAAAGCCCAATGGCTTTCTATGGATTTTAGAAAACAGTCTGTAACTCTTACCATGACTTCCAAGGCCCTGTATGACCTAATCCTTGCTTATCTTTCCAGCCTCCTTTCCACTGCACTCCCCTATGTTCTCGCTGCACTGGACGTTTCCCCTTTTTTCACGCGTACTTTTCCCACTTGCTCCACAGCCTTTACATTGTTTCTTCCAGCAGGAACAGTCTTCTCCTTCGCCGACCTAGACTTCTCCTGGCATGTCATTTTCTCAGAAAGGCCTTTCCCAACACCACTCTCCACGTTTGGTCTCATTATGATGCCTCTGAAGCTCAAAATTACCCCTCTTGCGGCTTTCATCATTATTAACCATCACTTGTTCCATGTCTGCCTTCTTCTTCTTCTTCTTTTTTTATATTTTATTGATTTTTTTACAGAGAGGAAAGTAGAGGGATAGAGTTAGAAACATCGATGAGAGAGAAACATTGATCAGCTGCCTCCTGCACACTCCCCACTGGGGATGTGCCCGCAACCAAGGTACATGCCCTTGACCGGAATCGAACCTGGGACCCTTGAGTCTGTAGGCCGACGCTCTATCCACTGAGCCAAACCAGTTAGGGCTACCTTCCTCTTTACAGGAAGTCACAAAAGCTGGGCCTTTGATTGCCTCACTTCATTATCAGCGCCAAATATGATACCTACTTCATAAGTATGAGAGCAATAAATGAAGGAGAGGCTATGATTCTTAAAACAGTTAAGGAACAATTAAAACATTAGGAATAATTACAATAATTGCTCTACTGAAGGAATTTATAGGTTGATCGAATTTGAAGAAATCCACTTAAAAAGTTGATGTTGAGGACCAACTCTAGTTCTTCTTGAGGAAAGGTGTCCTGTAAAGGCAGCAGCTATCTATAATCAATTTATAATAATTCTATGTGAAAGACCTGGTTGGAAAAAGTAAATAAAAATTGGAATGCAATCTGTTAGCTCTTTTTAAAAAAAATATTTTTATTGATTTCAGAGAGGGAGAGGGGGAGAGAGAGAATCATTGATTGGCTGCCTCCTGCACAGCCCCTACTGGGGATTGAGCCAGCAACCTGGGCATGTGCCCTTGACTGGAATTGAACCTGAGACCCTTCAGTCTGCAGGCCGCCACTCTATCCACTGAGCCAAACCAGCCAGGGCTGTTAGCTCTTTTTAGGATATTTATTTGCAGGAAAGAGATAGTTTCAGATGTAGCACCTCCTTAATCCTGCAAAGATTATCAAATGGCTGTATTGCTAGAGGAGAAATTTAATTGATGTAGAATATATAATGTGATAGCATATGCAACTTTAAATAAACCATACAAGACTTTAGCTAGTAGTTATTAGAGACCATGCCAATTTCATTAAATATGGAACAGTTTTCATTTTAATGGCAACCAACCACAAAATGCCATATCTTTTTTTAAATATATTTTTATTTTTACTGATTTCAGAGAGGAAGGGGGAGGGAGAGAGATAGAAACATCAGTGATCAGAGAGAATCATTGATTGGCTGCCTCCTGCCTGCTGCCTGCTGGGGACCGAACCCACAACCTGGGCATGTTTCTTTGACCAGAATTGGAATTGAACCTGGGACCCTTCAGTCCGCAGGCCAATGCTCTAGCCACTGAGGCAAACCAGCTAGGGCACCATATCATTTTTTTAAAAGGCAGGTTGGATTTTAGTTGATATTTATTTATTTATTTATTTTTAATCCCCACCCAATGAAGGATATTTTTCCATTGATTTTTAGAGAGAGTGGAAGGGGGGGCGAGAGAGAGAGAGAGAGACATTGATTGGTTGCCCCAGCTAAGGTACGTACGTGCCTTTGACAGGAATTAAACCCTTCAGTCCATGAGCCCATGCTCTAACCACTGAGCACCCAGCTAGGGCTAAAGTGCCATACCTTGCCCTGACTGGTTTGGCTCAGTGGATAGAGCGTCAGACTATGGACTGAAAGGTCCCGGGTTCAATTCCAGTTAAGGGCACGTACTTTGGTTGCGGGCACCTCTCCAGTGGGAGGTGTGCAAGAGGCAGCTGATCAATGTTTCTCTCTCATTGATGTTTCTAACTCTATCCCTCTACTTTCCTCTCTGTAAAAAATCAATAAAATATAAACAAATAAAATGCCATACCTTGATTATAAAACATCCTATATAATAAAAAGGGTAATATGCAAATTGACCCTAAAGGCAAAACAACCAGAATGACTGCTTGACAAGTCACTATGAGGTGCACTGACCACCTCTCAGTTCCTTTTCCCGGCTGGCAGGCTCCCATCACCCAATGGCGAACAGGGAACTGGGGGTGGGTGGCACCATGCCAAGGCCCCCACCCCCCACCAGTTGCCCCACACACAGAGGGCAACCCCTGGCAGGGGGAGGGCCAGCGAGCAGGCAGGAACACCAACCTCTTGGTCCTTTCCCCCACTGGCAGGCTCCGATCACCTGATGGCCACCGGGGAACCAGGGGTGGCGAGGGGTGTGGGGCCAGTTGCGGGTACAGGTAGCAAGGGGAAGATGACTCTGATCGCAGGCCAGGCCTAGGGACCATTTCTGTGCATGAGTTTCGTGCGCCAGGCCTCTAGTTCTTACATAAAATTGTAAACAAAATCATTATCTATTCCTCTCTTTTGCATTACCATGGAAAGTAGCTGGGAAATAAATCCTTATTTAGAAAGCAGCCATAGAAAGTATAGCTAGCTGTTTTTCGGTTGTGTAATGCTCTCGTCGATGACTAGGAAATCGGTCATTCGAGGTACACGCGCTGTATGGTATGACAGAAGGGGATTGTCGAGATTTTTTTATCCTGTGTTTTCTTCGAGGTTGGGATGGTAAAGTTCAGTAGAAATCAAAGCTTCTCACTGAGCCCCTACAAAGCCCATTTAGCTCCATACTGAGAGCACCCAACTCCATCTCACAAAGGCCACTAATAGCAACAGAGAATTACACCGTCCCCTGCTAAGCAGGATTCCGTTCGGAGTGGGGACTATTTCCTCCACATTTAAGTTCTCAAGGGACAAGGCCAAAGCATCAGTGACCGCCCCTTTCTCTCCTCCTCTTTAGAGATCAAGTGGCTCTCACTGCTGCCCCCTAGCCGTGCCTGAAAATCACGGAAAGAAAACAAGCCTAGGAAGACTACAATTCCCATCATGCCTCATGCAGGCGCCGCCAACCACTGGAGCAGTTTAGTCACCCTTTCCGTGGGCTCCTTCCACTTCCGGGATTACCGGGCCTACGGCGTAGCGGGCGCGCGCACGCGCCAACTAGCCAACCAGACGAGGCAATGGAACTCCCTGCCAACAGCGACGTGTGGCATCACGTGACGCCACGCGCGTTTGCGCGCGTCCCAGAAGACCGCTGAGTGTGCGCGTCCCTGCGGAGCCGGAGGCGGGGGGCGGGCCAGCTGGGGCTGCCGGGGCCGCGGGGTCCGGCGAAGACGAGGGCGGGTCCAGCTCCTGGCCGCGAAGACAGCACTTCCAGCGAGCACTGAGGCCGGAGTGAAGAGATGCTGTGGTTCCAGGGCGCCATTCCGGCCGCCATCGCGTCGGCCAAGAGGAGCGGCGCGGTCTTCGTGGTGTTCGTGGCAGGTGAAGGGGGCGGGGGCCCGAAATGGGGCCGGACACCTCTCGGGCCTACTTCCCACCCCGGGCCCTCACGGCCTCCGCTCCGGGGTTGCCCGTCCCCGGGAGTTCTGCGCCACCCCGCCCGTTTGGGGCGCCGCGGGCCTGGCCCCCACCGCCCTGGCGGGAGACCCAGCCTCGCCCTCCAGCGCCGAGCCGTCGACCCCTCTCCGCCCCAGGCGAGGAGGCGCGCGAGCGGCCCCGCTCCGTAGCTCCGCGTCCAGCCTCTCTGCCGCCTCCCGGGAGCGCCACAGACCCCCTCCCGGGCGCCCCCTTAGCGCTGCGAGTCCCGGGAGACCCACCTCGGGTGCCGGAACGCTGAGCGTCGTTCCCGGTGTCGGGGGCTCGGCCGGGCCCGGAGGCGGGCAGCGGGGCTGGCAGTTGGCTGCCGACCGTCGGGAAGAAAGCTGTGTCATCGGCACCAACAAAGAGCCCACCCGGCGCTCGCCCGCCGCGCCCCGGGCCCTCGGCCAGGCTGCCGGGCTGTGCCGACGGGCTTGGTTTTTAAACATGGTACCGGGGCGGTCTAACGTGAACGAATCGCTTTGTTGCAAGTCGATTTGTTTGTTTATTTTTAACCGCGAGTTTAGGAGTAGACGCTTGGGTTTTGGTTCTTTTTGTTACCTTTTTTTGTCTGTTTGTTTGTTTTTGTTATCTTTCTTGTCTAACAGCTACAGTTTCCAGGATGTGTGTGAACGCACTTAGCCCGGGTTGCTCTGCGTTCATGGGCTCGGTATTTTCTTACTCCCCTATTTTATTACGGAAATCTTCTAGATTTACAGTAAACCTATGCCTCTGCGGAGTACCTGATTCTCATTACATGAACCAAATCAGTGTTTGTGGCTGTTCATTTGAAGTGTATTATTTCACCTATTTGTGTTTAATAACGTTTTACTCATTATTAACTCATGACCCTCGGGAGACTGCATAATAGCGCTGTTGCTTTATGCACTGCAGCGAGAACAAGTTGATGAAATGTGGGTTGCAGTTAACATTAAACTTGAAATTTGTAATTGTTTTGTTATGCTAGATTTTTAGGTAAATGTCTAATGCTGTTAATTTAGAAGAGTTCGAGGAGTTCATATTCTCTTAACGCTGTTTCACAGTTGATATTTCACATAAAATACCAACTGTAATCCTGTAAGGGAAAAACAAGTAGATTAAAAAGGAAAGTGAAATGATAAGATACTATGCTTATTAGGAGTACAATAATAGTTTTTTGACATTTTAAGTGGTGTTCTTTCCATAAAGTCTCTATTGATTCTTGTGGTAGGTAGAATCAGGTTTTATTATCTTCTTTTACAGATGAGGAAACTTTTGTACACAGCAGTTAAGTACATGCACCAGGGTCACAAAAAGGATTTACATACTGTCTTGACAATTTTTTTTTAGCAGCTTAAAAAGGAAGTGGTTTTTGTTGTTTGTTTCTTTAAAAAAAAAACCAACCCTGAACAATTGTAGACTTGATGTGCTTATAGAAATTGGTGTAGAAATCAGAAAATCTAGGATTATGGTAGTCATGGTTTTAAGCAAAAAAACCACAATTGATGGTATCTGAATGTTCCTAGAAGGCACTTTTGGGCTAATCACTTAATTTGAAAGAAATATTGCTAGATTTAATTAACAAACATTTGAAAATCCATTTGGAAACAGTAGTGCTAATCATTATAATAGTAAAATAAAGTTAGAGGTTTTGGGGGCTTTGTGTGTATATATATGCCCTTTTCCATTAACTTTTTACAGATGATTGTGTATTCTGTGCTTTTAGAATATCAATGACTGTTGAATATTTGCAGGAATACCATTAGGAGTCTGTCCCTTGACCCTTTCACAATACTGTTGGCTTTTCTAGCATTTTAGGTAACGTTAGTGTCCTTTTAGGAGTTTGTAGACAGTAGTGTCGTGCAACTGCCTAGATCTTTGTTCATAGCTCTGAAGCATACAGCCAGAATTCATGATTACCTTAGATCTGAGACTTCAACAATAATACATTAACTCAATAGAAAATTAAAAAAAAATTTTTATAGCTGGAAGGAATGGTCTTAAGGGTAACTTTGGTTTATGTAACTACTCAAGTGGGAAACATTTTAGGCAAATTGTTTAGTGAATTTTTCATGGATGAATTAAAGAATATGAAAAGATTGATGTTAGGAGATTGAAGAGATTACTACTAGTTCAGCCAACAAATTAACAAGGATTTTCAAAGTATTATAGTTATGTAAATTGAAAGAAGGAAAACTGGGCCTGAGCCAGGTAGCTCATTTGGTTAGAGTAACCTACCCCAATATGCCAAGGTTGTGGGTTCAATCTCCTATCAGGGCATATACAAGGACCAACCAGTGAATGCATAAATAAGTAGAACAACAAATCAATGTTTCTCTCTTTTTTCCCTGCCTCTCTTTCCCCCTTTCCATTATCTCTCTCTCAAATCAAAATTAAACAAAAAATATTTTTAAATGTATTTTTATTGATTTCAGAGAGGAAGGGAGAGGGGGAGAGAGAGAGAAACATCAATGATGAGAGAGAATCATTGATTGGCTGCCTCCTGCATGGCCCCTACTGGGGACCGAGCCCTCAACCCAGGTGTGTTCGGTGGCTGGAATCGAACCCTGACAGGAATCAAACCCAGAACCGTTCATTCCTCAGGCTGACGCTCTATGGACTGAGCCAAACTGGCTAGGGCTTCAAATCAGTGTTTTTTAAAAAGTGAAAAAGATTTTGATTCTGTTCTTGGGAAGGTAGAATAATTTGACAAGGATCCTGAAGCTGAGGTGTCAGTTCACTGACTAGTGAGCTGAAATTTCCTTGACAGATACTGTTCACTGCTTTTTTGAGTTAAAATAGATGGAGGTTTTCTAAGTTGGAATTGCTGGCTCTACTAGGGTCTGCAATTCTTTGCCTCTGAGTTTGTACTGTTTTCTTCATGTACCTTTATTTTGGCCTGGTTGGTGTTCAATGGTTGAGTGGTGACCCATGAACCAAGTCATGGTTTGATTCCCGGTCAGGGCACATGCCTAGGTGTGTGCTTGATCCCCAGTGGGAGGCAGCGGATTGATGATTTTCTATCATCATTGATGTTTGTATCACTCCTCCCTTCTCCGAAATCAATAAAAAAAATTTAAAGTACTTTTTCTTTGGATACTGCTGATACTACCAGGGAGACATTGTTTTCTCATTAAAATCTTAAGCCCATCTAAGTCCTTGGCATAGTTCATAATGTAATTAAAACTAAGAAACTAAAGATTTGAAGTTAGCAATTAATAATTCCATTCAGTAGTAGCTGCTGCTGCTACTAGACTGAGTCATGGACAGATATTGTTAGTGGGGAGGTGACATCTGGTACAACATAAGAGAGTGCAAAGCATCGACCTCAAAGGTAGTAGATCCATGCTACCTACTTAACAACTCCCTTGGATGCCTCACAGGATTCTTAAGCCTAAAAGTATATGTACTGCCTGAACCTGTGTTTTCTCCCCCATTGTGCTGCTGCCTCTAAGTAAATGGTACTGCCTTACATCCTGTTGAATAAACCCTTACTCTTAACTCTTCAGTCTTACCTTGTCTTGTGCTCCCTATTCATGACACTACCTATTACACAGGACTTTCCCTACACCTAAATTCCTAAATTCCTCCTGCTCAGCGAACTCTTCTGGCTCTTGGCATCGCTCAGCTCTTTCATCCTTTAAGTCTTATCTTTTTTGTTGTTAATCCTCACTTGAGGGTGGCTACCTTCCATTGATTTTTAGAGATAGTGGACGGGAAGGAGGGAGAAGGGAGAGAGAGAAACATCAATGTGAGAGAGACACATCGATTGGTTGCCTTCTCCACACAGGTCAACTGGGGCTGGGATTGAACCTACAACCCAGGTAAGTTCCCTTAACTGGGAATCGAACCAGACCTTTTGGTGTGTGGGCTGATGCTCTAACCATTGAGAATGCCATCTGGTCAAGTCTTACCTTAAATGTCACCATAGAGAGGGCTTCCCTAGCCATTGTAAGGAGATCTCATTATTTTCTCCCATAGTTGGGTTCTTTCCCCACAGCATTTATTATATAACTAGAAGCCTGGTGCATGAAATTCATGCACTCGGGGAAAGAGGGGGGTCTCTCAGCCCTCTTGCAGTTCAGGAACCCTCAGGGGACATCCTACTGACAGCTTAGGCCTGCTCTCCATAGGCCTAAGCTATCAGTTGGACATCCTTGGCGCTGCTGCAGAGGTGGGAAAGGCTCCCGCCACTGCCACTACACTCGCCAGCTGTGAGCCCAACTTCTGGCTGTGTGGCACTCCCCCTGTGGGAGCACACTGACCACCAGGGGGCAGCTCCTGGGTTGAGCAACTGCTCCCTGGTAGTCAGTGCATGTCATAGCAAGCAGTTGAATGGCCTTAGCATATCATTAACGTAGTACACTTTGATTGGTTGAATGGCTAACTGGACGACCGGACACTTAGCATATTAGGCTTTATTATGTAGGATTACTAAAGGCTCGGTGCACGAATTCTTGGCACGGGTGAGGTCTGGCTGACCCAGGCTGATTGGGCTGGCTAGGGGGAGAGGCCGTGGGCAGTTGGCCAGCTGGCCTCACCCCCGATCAGGGTGATGGTGGGGGGGGCCAAGGGTGGTTGACAGCTGGCCCCGCCTCCTGGTCAGGGGACAATTTGCATATTAGCCTTTTATTATATAGGATAGAAGTTGTAGTTATTCTAAAAAAATACTTTATACTATTAGACTTTAATCTCCACTGAGGGCAGATAGTGTTTCATTTGTTTATTTACTTATATATATTTTTACTGGTTTCATATTAGAAGGGAGAGGGAGAGAGAGATAGAAACATCAATGATGAGAGAGAATCATTGATCGCCTGCCTCCTGCACACCCATACTGTGGATCAAGGCCTCAACCTGGGCATGTGCTCTGACTGGAAATAGAACCTCAACCTCCTGGTTTATAGGTTGACAACCACTGAGCCGAGCTGACTGGGATTGTTTTATATTTAGTTTATAGCCCAATATCTAGCACACAATAAATGTGGAATAAAACAGTGAATGTATGAAGGAATGAATGAAAAGAGTCCCTCATGCCTCACAGTCTTCTCTAAGAAGTGTTTATGGTGAGAATGTCATTGATTTTGAATTTTACATCTCTCTACAGCCCATAGTGTCGTTTCCCCCCCCCCCCACAGTTTCTTAAGAGGTGGTCAAAATAATGTCATGACAAATGATACTTTTCCCCATTTGCTGCTTTAACCTCTTATTTTTTATTTTTTTTATACCCACACTTGCTATTTATATAGTCTTCTTTCTGGAAATAAACGGTAAAGAATTCACAAATATCACCATCTAAGCACCAGTTTCAAATTAAACATCACCCTTCAGCTTGCAAAATAATTTCTCTACAAGTAAGCAATTAGCAGAAGAAACAGGTCAGTTGTTCTTTCTTCCTGGAGAAGTTGGCAGGATGATGGCATCCTATGAGCTTCTCTGTGTTAAATTTGAGGGGGAGGTAAGAAGAGCAGCCTTTTGCAATCCAAATCATGGAGGTAAAGTGTAGAGGAGGGATATCTGCATTTCAAGATTACAGAAAACAGTTGGATAGAAAAGCAGGACTCTCCACACCAGGAGACAACACAGAAATATTTGCCAAATCCTGAGTTCAGAATTTTTTCTTTCCGAGACAAATGTAAAAGCACCTAAAAGTCAAGGAAAATGTTCTTCCTTGCATGAACCAACAGAAGTGCTGGATCTGCCAGAAGCTAGCCTATTGCCCACCTGGCACAAAGGCTGGCTTGCCACAGAACGCTTCAGTCTGCCATCTCTGATCCTTCAGAAGCCGTGCTTCAACATTTTGGTCTTGTGTGTATCTATGGTTACATTAAAGTCCCTGTTTTTTTTCTTCCCATGGCCAGATTTCTCAAGCCCCTATTCCTGAGTTTCTTCTCACACAAATCCTATATAATAAAAGCCTAATATGCAAAATGTCCAACTGTGTGTTCAGCCATTCAACTAGTCGCTATGATGCACAATGACCACCAGGGGCAGACGCTCTGACCAGTAGGTTAGCTTGCTGATGGGTTCCGACCAATCAAGACTGGACGAGATGGGCCGGACACACCCTGGAGCCCTCCCATGGTCCCTTCCTGGCCCCAGTTGTGCACCAATGGGGTCCCTCAGCCTGGCCTGTGCCCTCTCGCAATCTGGAACCCTTTGGGGGATGTGTGACAGCCGGTTTCAGCCCTATCCCCGCAGGACAGGCTGAGGGACCCCAACAGTGCAAGAATCCATGCACTGGGCCTCTAGTATAAGTGCAGCATTAGTAAGTATATCCAAGATACTTACTGTACCAAAAACTTACCTATTTATTCTGCAAAATAGTTATTGAAAGTCTGCTATATGCTACCTACTTATCATATGCCAGGTTTTGTTGTAGGCATTTGAGTTATTACATATCATTAAGTAAAAATGGAAACTATCCTTGACCTTCTGGAGCCTGCATTCTCATGGAAGATACAGACAATAAATAGTAAACATAAGGTATAAAAAACATACTCTGTTAACAGGTGATACATGTTACAGAAAAAAACACAAACATGAAATAAGGAGCCTTTGGGAATATCTGAAGGGTGTATGATTTGATTAAAGTGGTGATTAGGGAAGACTTTATTGAGAAGATAGTATTTGAGCAAGGACATGTGATAGTTGATAGTTAGCTATGTATATAGTGGGGGAAGAACATTCCAGGCAGAGGAAACAACTAGTACCAAGACCTTAAAATGAGAGTATCTGTCATAATTTGAGGAATAAAAAGGAAAAGAACAGCAAGAAAGTAAAAGGAAATGAGGACGGAGATAACTTGACTTTTGTATGGACTTTGGCTTATATATACTCTGAGGGACAATAGGGAGGTATTATAGGATTTTAAGCAGAGGGTTGATGTGATCTGAAAGTTTCAGGAAAGTTGTGTTAAGAATAGAGCAGGGAAACCAATTAGGAGGGTATTGCAATCACCTATGTGAGTTGTGGTAGCATAAGTCAGGGTGGTAGCAATGAGTGTGATAAGAGATAGTTACATTCTGGATATATAGTTGACTCTTGAACAGCACAGGTCCCTTTATACGTGGTATTTTTTTCAATAAGTACATAGAGTTAAAAGTTATATGCAGGTTTTTGACTGTGGTGTGGGGGCGGGGGGAGAGCTGGTTTGCGCCCCTAACCCCTATGTTGTTCAAGGGTCAGCTATTTGGAGATGAATCAACAAGTAAATGGTAACTAAAGTTTTAGCCTGAGACCTGAAAGGATGGACTTACCACGAACAGATAACAGATGGGGAAGGCTAATAAATTGGGTGGTGGTGATGAAAGCAGCTTACAAAAGAGCAGGTGTAGAATGATCTCATTTTTGTAAAATGAAAAATGAAGCCTGAAAACATTTTGTTTTTTTTTAATCTGTTAATTGGCAAAAGTTGCTCACCTTTTGAGAAAATGCTTACTTAGCTCTGCTAATGTCAGAAATATTTGAGTGACTTACTCAGGTAAGTTTCTCTCTGTCCAGCCATAAGTGGTTATGTTAACGGAAATGAAATAATCTCTTGATAGGTGTAAGTTCTAAAATTTTGTCATTGGGGTATAATATAAAGTATATTAGGTGAGATATATTAAGTGAAATAGCTTGATGAAGTTTTGCATATGAGTACACCTGTGTAACTGTCATCCAGATAAGATACAAACATTTTCAGCAGTCCAGAAGATTTATTCATGTTCTTTTCCTAGCACCTCCACCATAGATTAGTTTTGGGGCATTATAACTTTTATGATTAGCATACCTATAAGAAAAAGCAAGTCCGGGACTACAAACAGACTTGTGCCTGCTTCTACCTTGGAGGAATTTTGGAGAATAAATGTGGAGGTTATTGAACCTAACAGAAAGGTGCTACATAAAGGAGGAGTATTTTACATTTCTATCTAAAATCATGTTGAAAAGCCAAAATAGTCACTACATTTGTACCCATGGTTTGTAATTATTGTGGATACAAAAAGGCAATATTATGTTTTTTATTGCTTTTTATTAACAATGCATAGTCATACTTTTCATTTTATGGAAAAATTCAGTTTTCAAATTTGGTAGAAAACAGTACTTGTTGGATTATATTTTATTTGCAATTCCAGATTTCCAGGAAAAAGGAATCAGCAGATACTGGCTTTATGTAATAAGAATCCTTGAAATGTTTTGTAGGTGATGATGAGCAGTCTACACAGATGGCTGCAAGTTGGGAAGATGAGAAAGTGACGGAAGCATCTTCAAACAGCTTTGTTGCTATTAAAATTGATACCAAAAGGTTTGCTTAATGTTTTAATCTTTTGGGGTTTTTTTTGTTGATTTTTTAAAGAGAGAAAGGGAAAGAGATAGAGAGAAACATTGAGGAGAGAAACCTTAATCGGCTGCCTCTTGTATGCCCTAATCTTTTGTTTTTAAAAAACTTTTAAACTGTAGTCTTTGGTTGTGATTTAGGGTGATGCTTTTAGACTATAAGAATGTTGATTTTTATCTGAGGCATATTAGGATCTTAAATTCTGATTGCTGCTTTCCAAATTCATCATTATATCTTGCTGAAAACTTAAGTTCTCCTAGTCTACTAAGCAGCAATACAAAAATACTGTGAGCCTCAGCTTCTAAGAACTTGGAAGTAACTGTAAATCATATAATGAATGTCTCTGGGAGGTTTACCACTCTTTTGAATTCTATTTTTGGAAACAAAGTTGTTTAAATTTTTTTTTAATATATTTTTGTTGATTTCAGAGAGGAAGGGGGAGAGAGAGAAACAAATGATGAGAGGAATCGTTGATGGCTGCCTCTTGCATGGCCTCTACTGGGGATTGACATTGCAACACGGGCATGTGCCCTGACCGGAAATTAAACTGTGACCTCCTGGTTCATACGTTGGCGCTCAACCACTGAGCTACCATGGCTGGGTAGGGCCAGGCAGGAGATGTTTAATTTAATAGGAATAAGGATAGGTCCCTCATAGTACCTGCTATCCACAAGTGTTTTATTTAGTATATCCCTTCTCCCCCGTAAACAAATTTTTTAACTACAGAAAATTTCGAACATATAAGAAGTAACTGAAGAGTGTAATAAACCTCCCTATACTGTCAACCACTTAAATAATTATCAACTCTTGATCAGTCTTGTTGCATGTATCCCCTATCCATTTCCACTTATCCTATATAATTTTGAAACAAATCTCAGTCACATCACTTCATCTATAAATATTTTAGTATGTCTCTGAAAGATAAAGATTCTTAATTTTTTGATATAATTGAAATACTTCAAAAAGAAAATAGTAATTTCTTAATATCAGATATCCACTCAGAGCTCAAATATTCAATTCTCTCTGCAGAGTCACAGTTTTATTATTAATTTGTTACAGTTTGGTTTAGGATCCATCAAGTTTCACACATTGTCATGTATTGATATGTCTTAAATTTCTTTTAGTGTAGCAGCTTCCCTTTATATCTCTTTTTCTTTGCAATTTATTTTTTGAAAATACCATAGTTTCTTCCAGTATGGATTTTGTTGATTGCAGCCCTGTTGTGTCATTTAGTTTGTTCCTCTGTCATCTATTCCTCTGACAGTTGGATTCGGGGTGGATTTTTTTCTCCTTCAAGATTATTTCATAGATGGTAGTATGTCTTCCATTAGAAGCAGCTTACAAAAGAGCATAATGCCCAGTTTTTTCTCTTTTATGATGATAGCCATAGCTATCAGTTACTAGAAACATTAATTCATTAGCAGTTGCAAAGTAGTTTTGATGATAATAACAGAATGAATAACACTTAACAGTTATTGTCAAAATTAAAATATTCAGAAATTTACCTGTAAGTTTAGAAACATTTTATTTAAAAATTTTACTATTACCAAACTGCATAAAGCAAATTATAGTGCAGTCTGTTTCACAGTAGTTACTGAACTATATATTATTGAGCTGTAGTAGTTTTTTAAAAATAATCTGTCACTTTAATGTATATTGTATCATTTATATTGTCCATTACCGTCCAGAAGCACCTTTTAGTGTCAGTAATGGCAGGAAGAATGTAGGGCTTTATTGGAAATGTGGAAGGAGGCATTTCAGAATTCTTCAGAATATATACAGGCTTATTTATCTAGCATTAAAATATATATATATATATATTTTGATAGATTTCAGAGAGGAAGGGGAGGAGAGAGAGAGAGAGAGAGAGAGAGAAACATCAGTGATGAGAGAGAATCATCGATTGGCTGCTTCCTGCATGCCCCACACTGGGGATCAAGCCCACAACCCTGACCAGAAGCAAATTGTGATCTCCTGGTTCATAGGTTGATGCTCAACCACTGAGCCATGCCACTGGGTACCATTTTTCTTTTTATGATTAAATAATTAATCAGTTTGTATTAGTTGATATTTAGGTTGTTTTCAATCCTTTGTTATTACAAGTGTTGTATTGTCACTTGCACAAGTAAATCATAGGTATTAATATCTTGTTATAAGATACCATATTTGGGTATACTTGTTGCTGAGGAAGCAACATGGCAGATACTAACTTGAGTTTTAGCCACCAGATCCAGCCACCAGTTATTGGGTAGCAAGAGTAAGTTCTTTAATCTGAAAATTATAAAACAAAAAGAAATTAGAATTATACTTTTCTCCTTCCACCTGTTGGCTATGAAAGGAACTAGTAGTTTTAGAAAAATGCTTGTAATTGGTATAGTAAATTTTTATAAAAGCAACTCAGTATTTGGGAAACATGCATTCATCTAGTGATTTTTCTGTTTGATTTTTTTTTTTTTTTTGTACAGTGAAGCCTGCCTACAATTTTCACAAATCTGTATCCTTTCAACAAAGAATTGGTTTTACATATTTGCTTGAGGATTTACCTTTTTTTTTTTTTATTTCATGAAATTTATAAGTTACTCATTTTTATTTACAAACTCATGCCTTCTTGTTAACTAGAGGCCTGGTGCACAAATTCATGCATGGGTGGGGTCCGGCTCACCCCAGTAGGGGTCGGGGTCAGCCACGGGAGGGCATGTGGGCAGTTGGCTGGCCAGTTCCGCCCCCTGGTCGAATTCCCAAACTCCCGGTCGAGGGGACAATTTGCATATTAGCCTTATATAGGATGGGAAATTTATATTACTAAGTGTCTTTTGAGAGTACATTGTAGAAAATGGAATCATAGGGAGTTTATTGCCAGCATCTAGAAAGTAGTATGCAGCAATATGGATGGCATGTTGGAAGTATTTGGCAAGAGGCAAGATGTAAAAGTTATGATAAAGGAGAATGTAGTAGATGTTCTCCACTTAGATATGTAATACAAATAAGTCATAAATCAATTCCCATGTCACATGCAGTAATTGAAATTATTTTGTAAACATGTTAGCTGATTATTTTGTGGAATTCACAAAGATGATTTGTTTTGCTTTGTTATCAGTAGTATTTCATAAAATTATTCCCTTGTTTTCCATGAATTGTTAGACTTAATTAAACTGTACAGATCCTGTAGTGTGTGTTCCATCCAGTTTCTTTATTGGAGACAGTGGAATTCCCTTGGAAGTAATAGCAGGAAGTGTTTCTGCAGATGAACTCGTTACCAGAATTCACAAAGTCCGGCAGGTGAGAAGGAACATAACTGTTCTTTGTATAAACATATGAAAATGATTAGCCAGGAACTTGACATTGGAGTATTTTTGCAAGTGCTCTGTATATTCGGGGACTTGCCATGCCATTAAATTGGAAAGGTAGTTAAATAACTCTCTTCCTAGACTGGTTTTGAAAATAGCATTATGAAGTTAGAGGTGCCTATACCTAATACTTAAATGACTTCTTGTTCCTCTTCTCTTTTTCCCCTCACTCAGCCCCATAATGCATATCACTCTTTGTTGCAAGAGAGTTCCTTGTCACATTAAGATATCTAGCAGTACATTGCTTGACATGTTTCAAGGACCTTACTCAATATCTCATTTGTATCCACTTTGAGCAAATGACTTAAGATAGCTTGTTACTTCTCTCCTTAAATTGTAATTTGAAGAAAAAGTAACATTTTACTTTTAAAATCTTTTAATGCTCTTGTCAGTTTATAGTAGAATTTCATAACATGATTATGTCATATTTAGGATTGTATATTTTAGATTTATCTACTTAGAAAATATATACTTTGGTCTCATTTGCCATGGTAAACTTAGATTCTTATCTGTTAAATTAAATTTCAATGTGTTTTCTCTCCAGATGCACTCATTAAAAGGTGAAACATCAGAGGCAAATGGCAGCCAGTTAGAAAGTTCACTGTCTACTCCATCCACCTCATTTGAACCTAACAATACTTCTGAAAACTCTCAGTCAAGAAATGTAGAACTTTGTGAAACATCACCCACTTCTGATACAAAGTCAGATTCTGCAACAGGTAATTTTCAGTGTAATTTTTGATACAGTAGAAGCACTCCTTCACTTCATTTTAATTTTTTAAAATTGATTTCAGAGAGGAAGGGACAGGGGGGGAGAGAGGGAAACATCAATTTTTGTTAATTCTCACCTGAGAATCATTGATCTGATGCATCCTGCATGCCCTTAATGGGGGGTGAGCCTACAACCTGGGCATGTGCCCTTGACCAGAATCGAACCTGAGACCCTTCAGTCCGAAGGCTAACGCTCTTTCCACTGAGCCAAACCAGCTGGGGCTCTTTCACTTCATCTTAAAGGCCTTAGATTAATATCCTTAAAAATAAAAATATTGCCTTTTTCCCTCTCACATTCATCTAACTTAAAAATACGGGTTGTCTTAAATACATATATTTGTCATTTAGTGGCAGAAGAGGATAAAGTCAGTGAATAAGCCCTTCAAACCCGAATAGGCCATAGTCCAGAAGAGTTGATTTGTAATTTCTGCTGTGCTGTGGTTCAGGGACTGTCATTATGACATCAGCTGTTTGTTTTTTTGTTAGTTTGTTTTAAACAGATATTTTTATTGATTTCAGAGATAGGAAGAGAAAGGGAGAGAGAAATAGAAACATCATTAAAGAGAGAGAATCATTGATCAGCTGTCTCCTGCAAGCCTCCTAATGGGGATCAAGCCCCCAACTCAGATATGTGCCCAGACCAGGAATCGAACCATGACCTGGTTCATAAGTCGACACTCAATCATTTAGCTACACTGGCAGGTGACACTCAGCTATATTATAAATTTCTTTCCAGCCAGAGGATTTTGAAAGGTCCAAATGAGCTAATGTATTTGGAATTGTCTTTATAATCGATAAAATACAATATATATTTAAGAGAATAATATTTGTATATTAAAATGAAAAGGTAACTGTAAAATAGAGCTTACAGAAATAAGAAGTACAATTGAAGAGGTGTTGATAGAAAAGGCAAAGAAAAAATTGTTTATTGATTTCAGCAAGTAAGGGAGAGGGAGAGAGAGATACAAACATCAATGATGAGAGAGAATTATTCAGCAGCTGCCTCCTGCATGCCCCACACTGGGGATCAAGTTCACAACCCGGTCAAATGCCCTGACCTGGAATTGAACCGTGATCTCTTGGTACATAAGTCTACGTCAATCACCGAGCCACACCGGCTGGGCAAAGCAAAATAAATTTTATACTGTGCTTTAAGGTTGTGGTCAGAGTTGTTTGGTATAATAACAGCTTTGTAGTAGCCAACATAGGGTTAGATAAACCAAGAAGTTAGAACATAGTACCCTAAA
>PVJC01006454.1:0-54970 GCA_004026665.1 Murina feae
CTGGCCTGACCACGAGGCGGGGTTTTCCCTGCTTTCTGGTGGCTGGAGGAAGATGGGCAGTAGGCAAGCTTGGGAGGCAGACCGCACCCAGCCCTGGTCACAGCTCAAAAAAGAGAACAACATGCAGGGGAGGGCAAGAGTCTGAGAGATCATCATAGAGGGGGTGCCTGCTCCAAGCCTGGGGGCAGGTCCCCAGCAGGTAGACACACACAGGAGGACTGCTCCGAGCCTCAGATGTGGCTGGGGGCAGGTCCCCAGTGGTCGGTCACACACACACACACACACACACACACACTCACACAGAAGGCGCCTGGCAGACTGGAGCCATCATAGGACATCCACTGAGGGGTCCCAGACTGTGAGAGGCTACAGGCCGGGCTGAGGGACTCCCTGCACCCCGAGTGCACAAATTTTTGTGCACCGGACCCCTAGTATCAAATAACATCCCATGTAGCCCTTCCCACCTGCACTGAGTTTCCAGGAGCTTTGCTCAGCCGTAATTGACCGCAGGTTGGACATGGCCACTTGCCCTCGCCTACCAGGTCCTATGTATTTGTCAAATTATAGCTCCAAGTCTCTCATTCCTTGAAGTCTGTTGGTGGATATTTATGGAGCACAACTTCTACTTTTATGTTTAAGGAAGAAAGAAATGGAACTCAAAAAATAATTGAAAAAATTTCATTTCATTGTAACAAGTCTTCTTACTGGACAAGTATAGTAATAATTAAAGAAAGCTAGAAGAAAAACAAGAAAAGGTCAGAGTGCCTTGCTATGTGCCAAGCACATAGGACTACAGCGCTTCCAGGCTGTGTCTTCCTGTATGAGGAGGAGGAGGAGGAGTGTGATAGACACAAGGTGTCTGCTCTGAGTGCTCAGGGGTCAACTCCTATCTCATACTTAACTTCCATTATCAGGGGGTGTCAATGGCTGAAAAGGGTGACTTCATTTTTAATAAGAGTGACTTATTTTGGAGCAGTTGGGACTGTCCAGTCAATAGCGTTATGCTTTTATGACATAGGGTGTGTGGGAAGGAGTGGGGTTCTTAGTGCAACAGGGTTAAGATGTGAGAGGGGGGAGGAGAGCAACACGGAAAAAGGAACACTTACTCTTCACCCCTGTCAAGGCCGGGATGTGGTAGTAATAGAAGGGCAGTGCCGGGGCGGCAGCAGCCACCTCCTTTAGGAAAGCAGTGAGGTCATCTGAAAGAAAGCAGGCAGAGTCAGGATGGGAACATGTGTAAAACACTGTCTTTCTCTGGTAGATGAACCAGCTCACGAAATGCACCCATCCTTTCCGGAAGCCAAAAATTCCCGGCCCCTCTTACCAACCCTGAGATTGCTTCCTGCAATGTCTGCAGATCACTTCACTGGAAGTTGTACTTTCTGTAGGAAGGCCAAAATAAGATGCTCACTTTCCTACTATTCTAAAGTACTCTTAAAATACTGGTATGGCCTACCCAGTGTAACTCAGGGGTTGAGCGTCTACTTATGACCTGGGAGATCATGCTTGGATTCCAGGTCAGGGCACATGCCTGGGTTGCGGGCTCGATCTCATTAGGGGGTGTGCAGGAAGCAGCCAATCAATGATTCTCTCTCATCACTGATGTATCTAACTTTCTCTTCTTCTCCCTTCCTCTATGAAATAAATAAAAATGTATTTTTAAAAAACAAAATGGTGTGAACCTTCCCACCTATTAAGAGAAGCTCATGAAACGCTCTTACAAAAATGAGAATCCCATCAGGTAGGACTCTAGTCCTCTTACCCTAGAGGGGCTAAGTGGGGTCAGTGAACAACAAAGACTTTGCATTAGGATCAGAATGAGAAAGTTGTAACTGAGGAAATTCTCCAACAAAAGGATAAGCGACATCTACTCAAAGAGGTAGTTATTAGAGTAGTTGCACATCCCACAATAATTCAACCAGAGTTTGGTCCTTTTTCCTTTTGAGGAGAAATCCAGGTAGATCAGAAGAAAGCTCGCTCTAAGTTTACTTAGGAACTGGGACTTTACATCATCCGATGTGAGCTTCAACTGCAATATTGCTGCAGATAATAAACAAATCCATCAGAATTGCTTTCCATACCACTGGAGAATGGAAGGGAATCTTATTTTCTCCACCTGAATACTGTAATGATGTATTATTTATGATGAATATTTCAGACAGAAGTGTTATGTGTAATTTGTTCTTTTTCTCTTGTCTCTTTTGAGAAAAGTATTCATGTAAAAAAATTTAAAGCCCTGTGGAAAAAAAACACTTTACAAATGTTCACTTTAAATTCCCAAAATAGCAGTATTTAAATTACTCTATATTAACAACATTAATAGGTGATATTTCATGATAATTTCAACCCATTATACATTTAATATGGATTTATTTAATCATGCATGCAAATAACATCTTGTCTGTTTCTAATCCTTTTAAAATTTGTATTTCTTTTTTTTTCTGATCAAAGGATTAAGAAGACTCAGGGTACTTCGAAACCACAAATGGTTTTTAATTGAGAATGTAGAAGAGGAAAAAAACAATACCTTGATATTTTGGAAGATACTAGATGTGTCTGTGAAACTTCTTTTCAAATTCATCACTCTCTCAACCTTGAATAGAACATGTAGTCTCAAAATGCTCACTACTCATCTTCCTCTTTTTTGAGAATAATGGTCCCAAACTTTGCCATGAGACTCTGACACTCTGCACAACTCATACAACGAGGAGTGGATACCTGATCTAAACACAGGCACCTATAGGTTAACCTGAGCTTGGTGGATGACCCAATCAGATTATTTGGCAGAAGAGCTGAAATCCTTTAACGAAGTCTTTTCTTTAAGATCCAAGGAGGCCAACTATTCCGGAGAACTGCTGTACCATTATGATGTCATGCATCTAGTCTATAAAACCTTACTTTCAGGAGTTAAATATAACCATTGTGAATGAAGGCAAGAAGAAGTAGACCACAGGAGGTGCTTGAGAAATTACCTTTGTTCTGTGGCTTGAGAAAGAAAGGTGCAATAACAGCGATGCCATCGGCCCCTATTTCTGCTGCATGTTTGGCCTTTAAGAGAAGAAAGAAGACCCTAATGGATCTGGTCACAATTCTAATGTGAATAGATGTGAGGGTCTTGCCACACCACAAGCAAGCCTCTGACATTAGCTAGGTACCCTATGATTCAACTCAACTCCGACACTCTCAACCTGGACATAGAGTCAGATTCCAGATGTTGAGGGCTCGGTCCTCTCGTCCCCTGCCCCCACCTCAGATTCCAGTCACCACCCTAGGTTATCACCTGCGCTTTTGACTCACTGGCTATAGATTGGAAGTTCTAACTACCCAATCCTTGGGTTGATTAATTGGCTAGCGTGGCTCTCCAGATGGACCTACATACATACCAGTTCTTGGGACTCCTTCAAGCTCAGGGCTCCTACATGAATTACCACTTGATCCAGCCTGCAAAAGAGAGGCACAGTTGTGTTAGGGGCAAAAAATAGAATATTGGGGACTAACTATAGTAAGAAATATTAATCATGCTCTATTAACCATGATTTCCTTGTTCTGATTAAAGAAAAGACATTCTAACCTGGGAGTTGTACACCTCTGGGACTTGAGAGTCAACCTTGGACCTGGGAGTCAACCTTGGAATGTGGTCCATTCTCATTCGAGAACTGCTTAATATTATAGAAAGATTAGCAACCTTGTTGCCCAAACAATGGAGTCCCTCCTCAGCCCACATTGCCTACTTCCCCATGCCTGTGATTCTTCCTTCCCCATGTGCTCTCTCTCCTACCCAATATAAGCAGCTGGCTTCTGGGGGCTGAGGAGCAGATTTTTTGTGGATGACCTGCTGCTCTCCCATACTGCCAACGATATCGGGATAAATGCTCATACATAATTCAACCTTGTCTCTGTTTAATCAGCTCAAGTAGTGACAAGCAGCCTGGACCCACCGGTTGTCTGGTTTCAGTTGCATCATCTGAAGTTTATGACAACATAGAGGGGCTGCACTATTTTGGTTTGTGCGGGTTTCAGCAGTTAGCTAGTAACTGGTTAATTTCAATCTCATGACTATTAAATTCTGCAGTGGCCTATTTATAATTAATCTAATTCAGGACTTTAAAAAGAGAAATGTCCAGAGAATAAAATTTTAAGGTTCAACTGACAAGAATTTTGAAACCAATAACTGATTAATCAATACTTGAGTACTTTCTTTGACAAAACATTGTTTTAGATGCAGTATTTGACAGTGATTGTATACATAAAGATAGGTGTAAAACTTAGATTTTCTTTCTTTTTTTTGTGGGAGATAGAAATAAAGAGGTTTCTCAAAGAGTACAATCAGGAACCAGCCATATGAGAAATGAATTCACTGTAAAAAGCTTCTTCCAATCTTGTAAGGCCCTAGAATTTGGCCCTAAGAGGTTTTCTCTGAGACGCCAATGTTCATTTTGGAAGTGCTCCATGTGGCCCGGGGGAAGAGGCCACAGAGACTGACTGGTCTTCTCAGGATCAGAATGAACAAGACCCCGCAGGGAATCCAGGTGTCCCAGCGAGTCTCCTGAAGGACTCTGAGTGAGACAGACCCCATGCTCATGGGATGGAGACGCTGCATTTCCATTTAGGCCCAATCACTGCGTCCTGCACTGATGCCTGAGTTGTTCTGTCTTGGGTAAAAAGGGATGAGATATGATCGGGTCTGCTTTGTTAAAAGATAATAAGACTTTTGAAAGGAGAAAAGAAGCTGACTGACCTGTTTGACTCTTAACCTGTAACTTTATCGCATGACCTCCTTGTCCCTGTTAATTAACCAGCTTAAGTTAAAACAATCATCCATTTCCTGCTCCCCTCCACCCTGGTGCTAGATGCTGCCATAGAAAACCCCTGTCTGGCTTGAATACAAACTTGTCATTTCTGATTCAGGAGAAGGAGGCTCCCAAAGGCCTTCTGGTCGACCTGACTGACTTGCCTTTCCAATTTCCAAATCTTCACTGTTCTCCTTAAGCTCTACATTCCACCCAGCTCCTTGTTCTGGGCAGATGCCTTCACTTCCAAAAGCATGAATTTCCCCGTAGAAGAGCCAGAAGCCCAGCGGAGTCTGTCACCAGCGCCTTCCCTTTTCCCCCCCTAGTCCAGGGCCAGGTAACCCAGGAGGAGGGATTGGTAGATAGCTGAGAGGCAGGTTCCAGTTTCTGGGTGGGATCTCTGAGAGCCTGGCTGCCCTTCCATACAAAGAAGGGCGCTCCCCTGCCTGAGTTCCTCATCCATGTGCTAGGATCCTTGGGTCCTGTTCATTGTCCCACAAGCTGACCTTGAGCCTGACTTGTGACTGGAAGACAGGGAGGCTGTGTCATTGAGGAAGAGCCGCTGGCAATACAGCTCCGACAGATGAGTGTTTTTATCGGGGTGGAGCCACTCACTTGTTCCTCCCTTTTGTCACCCACTCCTCTGCGACTCGGCGGCGTTCTGAGATGCTCAGAGACAGGCCTTCTCCCGTGGTGCCGTTCACTGTTCCAAATAAAGAGGCAGTCAGAGGGACCAACCAACACCTTTCACTCATCCAACGTCAACAATGGGGAGGGGGGATGTGCAGGGTCAGAAATCCCTGCACAGGAGGGAGTAAAAGGAAGAAACAGCGTAGGATCCACTCAGAGGGAAAATGCCATTTTCCATTTTCACCTCAGACTCAGCCTTCTGTCCATCTTCACTTTGTCAAAAGTAGCAGGAAGGTGAATTCTGACTTACAATTACAAATTTGTCATTGCTATCAGGGATGGAGAGCAAAGACAAGGATAACTGCCCGTGTTTTAGGCAAATCTCCAACACACCACCCAGTTCAATATTTGGGCTTGAACGGCAGGGCAGTCAACACCCTCCAGTCCTGGCATGTCAGGTCATGACCACTGTCTGCAGTTTGGCATGGGAGCACTCTAGGACAACTTATTTTTTTAAATATATTTTTGTTGATTTCAAAGAGGAAGGGAGAGGTAGAGAGAGAGAGAAACGTCAGTGAAGGGAGAGAATCATTGATAAGCTGCCTCCTGCACGCCCCATACTGGGGATTGAGCCCAGAACCTGGGCATGTGCCCTGACCGGGAATCAAACTGTGACCTTCTGGTTCTTAGGTTGATGCTCAACCACTGAGCCATATCAGCCGGGTTAGGACAACTTACTTTTTTATAATAATTCAAAAGAAAGCCCTAGGATGTTACTATTTCCTGTAGCAAGCACTCTTATAGATTCACTTCTCACAACAGCCCTGCCAATTACAAATAATTCTTCCCATTTACAGGTGAAAATGTGAGGCTCTGAATCACTAACTAATCCAAGTTTGAATCCAGATCTCTGTGATTCCAAAACTTTCCCTTCTAGCAAAGTCATCTCGTAATGGGTCATAGAAAGGATACAAATGGCACAGGATCCATCACTGTGCCTGATGCATATGGCAGCATGTTGGCTCTCCAAACACCAGCACTCAGCTGGGGCAGAGGAGGGTGGGAGGCCAGGGGAAGCTGGAAAGTGTTTTGATCACTCTCTTGGTGTTCTGAGACACTTCAAGCATGCTCCCTAGAGCCTTCTGAAGAGGAAGAATCTGTCCTCCTCACAATGGCTTCAAGCTGGAGGGGGACCCTGAGTGGTTCTGTAATCAGGTTTGGGTTGTGACATGTGGCCTGATGACCTTTTCACAGGAGTTTAACCTGCTATGATATGACCGTGGTGCCTCCAATTTTGAAAGGAATCCTATTGGTAGAGCAAGCAGCTCGGGGCCAAGGTGCAGTGTTCTATCCAAGGGGCTGAGGCCCAGAACACAACACAAGGGGCAGGGTAGTCACAGGTAAGTACACTAGTAGATGTCAGGCTTAAAATGTTCTGGGCCTGATTTTTCTAATTTCTACCATATGAATAAACGAGGGTGACTGTTAGACCTGTAATTCCTTAATGTGCTGCAGCTAAGACTCTTTCTTACACATACAATAGCAAAGGCCTGGGTGAAGGGAGAATAAAGCCCACTCCTAAGGAAGAGAAGCCTGGGCCTGGCCAGGTGGTTAGAGC
Organism: Murina feae; assembly: GCA_004026665.1. Lineage (NCBI taxonomy): Eukaryota > Metazoa > Chordata > Mammalia > Chiroptera > Vespertilionidae > Murina > Murina feae. Next base: position 7,039 of record PVJC01006454.1, read on the forward strand.
ATCGTCCCAATACACCATGTTGGGGTTTGATCCCTGCAGGGCATGTACAAAAATCAACCAATGAACACACAAATAAGTGGAACAACAAACATTAATGCCTCTCTCCCTCTTTCTCCCTAAAATCAATCAATAAAATTTTGTTTAAAAAGAGAGCGAAAGAGAAACCTGCGATTTGTTATTCTTCTATCACTTCTTGACAGAATAGACTTGGGCAACCTAAATAACATACCTGGAACCGTGAATTTTCTTCCAATGGGGGTAAAAACAAAACCTTTGCTGTTGGGAAGGCACACCACTAAATTAGATAAGCTTTTGAGGTGCTTTTCAGGTCTAAAATTGATAAGTCTACAAATTCACAAATTTGACATAGCTTAGCCAGGCTCACTCATAACCTATGACACAATGAAACTATGACCTCCTGGCTAACTTCTAAGGATTTTCTAAGGATTAAGCTAGAGTTATGTAGAGAAATCTCTAAGGATGACTCACCGAAAATATTCTTCACTCCCTGTTTTTCCACAAGATAATCCACGTACTGACCAATGACTGACAGGTTGATTTCTCTAAAAGACACAGGAAAAAATATAGGAAAAAATGTATATTTAGTCTTTTTTAGAATATTATTCAGTCAGTCCCCAAGTCTATCACCTGCTCTCCATTGGTAATGGCTTTTATTTGTTTTTAAATATATATATATTTTTTATTGATTTCAGAAAGGAAGGGGGGGAGAGAGAGAGCAGGGGAGAGAGAGGAACATCAATGATGAGAGAGAATCATTGATCAGCTGCCTTGTTGCACGCCCCCCCCCACCCCCCCGCCCCGTGGGGATCTAGCCTGCAACCTGGGCAGGCATATGCCCTGACCGGGAATCAAACCATCACCTCCTGGTTCATATTGACGCTCAACCACTCAGCCATGCCGGCCAGGCTATTGTTCATAGTTTTTGAAATCCACCTAGTCAATTGTGAAATTCCTAGCCTCCTCTGAATAATTCCTGTTCTCTTGTTTGTTTTGTTTTCTTCTGTCTGGTGGTTTTTCTGCTCAGCCACGTGTTCCTCACTTATGTGAGCAAAACACTATCCATCAACAAAGACTTTACATTTAATTATTTTAAAAAATCATCATAAATAATATTCAAAAAGAAGTTACAGAATCATCCTTTTGGGAAGAGCGATGTTTGGAGGCATGGTTAAATGAAAACATTTTCTACTTGATGAGAAGCAGTCATTTCTTAGGCTTAACAATAGGAAAATTCAATCTTACTAAATTTAAGAATTTTAGCATTTAATAGTTGTGACAACAAATGAAAGCATAACTCCACATGTATTTGCTAGTTTTAAGTCGAAGAGGATTACCAGTTGGGAAGGAACTTTGCCTCTCAAAGTGCGGTCAGTAGAACAGCAGCACCTGAGGGAGACTTAGACATGCAGAGTCCCAGGCCCCACACAGTCCTACCCAGTCAGAATCTGAATTGTAACAAGATCCCATGTCATCTGCGTGCGCTCTGTAGAGTACTGACCTTGTAAGCATCTGATGCATAAGGCAATAAGAGCTCTTCTCCTCAAATCATATTGATCGTGAAATCTAGAAACTGACTCAAACACAAACCATATAAAACCACCTGTTCTCAAAACAAAGCAAAAATACAAAGGAGAACTGTGGGGGCAAGTCTGTGTTAAATGTTGTGAAAATATGAATAAATTTAAATTAAATTAGGATTCTCTGGCCCCACGGACAAAAAATGCAAATCGCAGCCAACTCGCGCTTTTTGTTCAAAACAAAAAAAAATTAGATGCACAGAGAAAACAAAGACATAAAGAGTATTGTCAAATGGAATGGGAACAAGGGAGACCAAACCGAGGAATTCACAATCACTGCCCACAACATGCAAATGACAACCCACCCACTGCTTGCCCCTGGGAGTAGGTGTGCCCCCAAGGGGAGCAGACTCTGTCCATAATGGCTAATGTACAGGTAGCGCTGCCTTAACCCTCCCTGCCCCACTTGCTTTAATGCCAAATCCTGGCCTCAGATTTGCTAAGCAGGAGGCTCCTGAATGCATGACAGGAATGAATTTAGGTTGCTCCTATGAAATAGAAGATGGGTGTGTTATCTGCCTAGCCAATCCATCTCCGTACACTCATTTAGGTCAGCTTGACCTGCTCAACTTCTTGAGATCTCTCTGCACCCTGGGCATTTCTGACCACCTAGAACCGTATCTTTACAATATCCTGGCTCCTTGCTGCTTCCATCAGCTCTTTCCTACTTTGGATAAGCTCTGAGACACAGGAGCAATCAGTAGGGGCTTCGTTTGGGTGACATGAACTCTGGTTTTGACCAGTGATGTCCATCAACTCATGCAAACAGCCACAGAACAGCTCCAGCAGAGCCAGAGGGCTTATGACTCACAGAGCGAGCACTGGGAAGAACCTGGCTGGGTGACAGCCTGTGTTGGAGTTACAGGTTTGAACACAGTGGCTGCTGTACCCTTTCACCGAAGTGTGAACACCTCCCCAGTCCCACCACTACCTCAAAGACTGTGACAGAGGCCCTGTGTTTCTCACCAAGGAGAAGCTAGAGGTCTGGGCCAGGCCTTGTCGGCACTGTGCATTCTTTCCCTTTCATCTAATACCTTCTCATTTGGGAAAGGGAGCTGGAGAGCTTGTTTACATTCTCAGAAATCCTTACAGAGAGAAACGGACTTATTCCATCTGTTAGTGTGCATGTGTGCCTCCCCAAAGTGGACTCCTAAACTCAGCAGAGCCCTCCACCTCCACGGGGGCCTTGACAAATGCTTGGTTTCAGGCTCCAATGAAATGCTCAAGCATTACTGCTATTGCTCCGCAGTGACAAAACCCAGAAATACCCCACACCTTCAGCCAAGTGCACAGTCTCCTTTATTATAAACATCAGTTATTGATGCTGCAGCAAGAACTTCCTGACGGTGCCTTTTATACCTTGCAACCCCTGGTCTGCACCAGGCACGGCATAGATGCTCAACATCTACACGTGTTTCCCACCACCTCCCCCACTCTTTTAGGCCTGGATGGTTGACAGGCTACAGCAATTTCACTCAGGTTAGGGCTGCCAATGGGTGACAGATGATCTAACCCTCCAAGAAAGTTTGCTGCTTCTTATAAAACTAGTAGCCGTTGCGGAAGATTCCTGCAAGAATAGGGCTTCCTGAGCCAGAGCGAAGCAGAGGAGGGAGTAAAGCCTGCCTCGGCTCTGTCTCTGCCACCTTGGCTCCCTCCCGTCTCTGTCACCTCGGCTCCTGTCTCTGACGCCTCGGATCCCTCCCTTGCCCCCTCCCACTTCTCCCTCCCTTCTTCACCGTCTCCGCTGCCTCGGCTCTGTTCTCTTCTCCACTGCTTGGCTCCCTTCTGTAGTACTTGGCTTCCTTCTACACTGTCTTTAGTCTTTGCTCTCCTGTGTATGCAAATTAACCACCATCTTTGATGGGTTAATGTTAATTTGCATACAGTCGCTCTGGTTGGTGGGCATGGCTTGGCTGGTGGGTGTGGTTTAGGTGTCTTGGAGTGATGGTTAATTTGCATATTACTCTTTTATTAGAGTAGACTAGAAGCCCGATGCACAAAAATTTGTGCACTCGGGGTGGGGGAGGTCCCTCAGCCCGGCCTGGCCTTTGCCCTCTTGCAGTCTGGGACCCTTTGGGGGATGTTCACCTGCTGGCTTAGGCCCAATCCCCAGGGGATAGGGCCTAAGCTGGCAGTCAGACATCTCTCTGGCAACCCAGGAGCCCTAGGGGGATGTCCACTTGCCAGCGGGGAGCAGGCCTAAGCTGCAGTCAGATATCCTTAGTGCTGCTGAGGAGGCAGGAGAGGCTCCCACCACCACCACCGCTGTACTGACAGCCATCAGCCTGGCTTGTGGCTGAGCAGAGTACCCCCTGTGGGAGCACACTGACCACCATGGGGCAGCTCTTGCATTAAGCATCTGCCCCCTGGTGGTCAGTGTGTGTCATTGTGACCAGTCATTCCCAGTGGTTCTGCTGTTAGGGTCAATTTGCATATTTCCCTTTTATTATATAGGATGCTTCTTGCCTACAGGAGTGATACTAATGGTGGGATTTCTGGGGCAGTGGCAGAATCACCCAACATGTTCTGAGAATTATGGCCTTTTAGAACTTTTAAAACCCCTTACAGAGGTCAGAGGTTGAAAAGGGATGGCCCCCAAAAGTGTTTTGTTGACTTTCACTATGTTTAAAAATGATTTTATTTGAAAAGTCAGAAGATCTAACAAGGCTATGCCTACATTTCCATATGGCACCCATGGCTGGGAGCACAGTGGGTGCCCCCATGGAGGCACAGAAACCCCAGTTCACCTCAAGGACTTCAGGTCCCTGTCTGACTGCAGATGCAAGTCCAAGGCCCTTGGCAGGATGCTGTGGCCCTAGTCACAAGAGAGCCCAGTGAAATCACCTCGAGCTGTTACCATATTGTCACGAGGGCACCCAAATAACATGGCTAGGGAGATCACAGGATGATAATTCTCTCTGAGGACTTCACTCCCTTCCCTGCTTTCCCACAGTATCTAGGTTCATGTCCATGGCTGCAGGCACTTTGTCAGTTACCAAGAAGTCACTAGAGGGAAGGAAACAGTGAGAATGAATTATCCTCCTCACTAGCTGTTTGGGGCTTGGTGCTCATGGAAGTGAGAGGGATCACCAGCCAGGTCACCTTGTAAAAGCTAGATTAGCTTTTTACTGTACCTTCTCTTCCTCAAGGAGCCCCAAGAACACAGCTCACCAGTAGTCTCAGGGGAGACTGGCCCGGAACCAACCCCATGCTTCCTGGAGTCATTTTCAGTCTGAACTCCAATTTAATATCTTAATTTCAGTTCCCATGGATTCAGATTCTTTGCCTTAGGTCCATGATTGTATTTTAAATAAAAGTATTTAACTTTTCTTTTCTTATTATAGAAGCTACTAGAGGCCCGGTGCACAAAAATTTGTGCACTCAGGGGTGTCCCTCAGCCCAGCCTGTCCCCTCTTGCAGTCTGGGATCCCTCGAGGGATGTCCACCTGCTGGTGTGCCTGGCCAGCCTGGGTGAGGGGCTGATGGCTGTTTGCAGGCTGGCCAAGCCCCCCAGTGGGGACCCTCACCCCATAGGGGTGTGGCCAGCCTGGGTGAGGGGCAGAGGGCCGTTTCAGGCTGCCCACAGCCCCTTCAGGGTTCGGGTCCCTACTGGGGTACCTGACTGCAAGCAGGTATCTGGGATTTATTTAATTTCTATAATTGAAACTTTGTTGCCTTGGTCTCCTGCTCAAAGCCTGGGTTGCCCCTGGTAACCCAAGGTCCCAGCCCAGCAGGTATCTGGGGTTTGTTTATCTTCTATAATTGAAACTTTGTAGCCTTGAGTAGAGCTCAGGGCCCACAGGGCCCTGGCTCCCTCCATTGCTCAGGGCAACTCCAGCTCCATGGCCACCGCCATCTTAGCTGAGTTAATTTGCATATTTGCTCCTGACTGGTTGGTGGGCGTGGCTTGTGGGCATGGCTTGTGTGTGTAATGGGATGAGGGTTAATTTGCATATTACTCTTTTATTAGATTAGATATCTTGTATTTTAGAAAGTGTACACAATAAGAAAGGAAAAAATAAACCCCTTAAGATCTCCCTGGAGATGATTACTCTTATTAGCTTGATAGTTTTCTGTTCACAAATACACAAAATAGTATTTTCTTAAGTAAATATAGGTATATTATACAGTCTTGTAATATTTTTCCACAGCATTTCTAAATTGACTATTTCCCCACCTCTTCAGATATTCTGTTACTATACTGGCTACACAGCATCTCAGTGTATAAACAGGCATAATTAATTTAGCTAATGCTCTACTCTTAGACGTTTCATTTACCTATAAACTCTGTGAGAGAGATCTTTAGTCACATTATTTCTAAGCACAAATCGAGGCCCTGAGTGGTGTACTAGGAAATCACACGTAGACTGTACAGATCTCTTCTCTTACAGTATAAGCATAACAGAGTTTTCTGAAGTGTCTTTTCAGAGAATTCTCCCTATTACTGTGTATTTCCTCTCCTGGCACACAATACACAGGAAAGACCCTGTGTGTACAGAATCAAGAGGACAGGCAGGCTCTTTTCACAATGGGCATGATCTGGGGTGCACATTGGGGAATCTGACATTCTAAGTTTTTTGCCTTTCACCTATATTTTTTCAGCCTTTGAAATCAATGGAAGTGATGTGTGCTTTTGGCAAAATAACCACTTGATTACTCTGAAGCTCCTTCAGTAGGGACGTGGGCAGGGATTGTGTCAGCCCCACCGTGCCAGGGCATGTTCTGGGCACGTGGGTCACAGTTTCCCAAACACAGGTAAAAAGACGGTAATCTGTACAACTCGGACGCCAGCAGGCCAGGCCCTTTCTGACTGGGGTAAAGGGTTTTGTTTTACTAGGGAAGATTCACATGGTGAAGCCAAGGACATTCGAGGGAGAAATACAACTTTTTCTTGACATTGTAGCCAATCTGAAAGGGACTTTGTGTTCTAATGACTGCGCTTGCCTGAAGGAAAAAGTGACCTCCTGAAACAACGAAGGAAAGCAAAAGTCTTTCACTCCAGCGTAGAAACAGACAGGGGTTGGGCTGGGTAGAGACTTCCCTTTCCGGCTATGTGGCTGGGGGAAAGGTCTTTGGGATCCTGGTCTCCTTCAATGTGAAAATAGGGATGGTAGCTGTCACAGACTTGTGAAGATTAAATTGGAACATGGACATTGAACTATCCAGCGTGATGGACACACACACGGTGTTTAGCCAATCAGGGTTAGCTTCCTTCCCTGTTTCCTTGACCATTAGCATTAATCATCCCTGTAGTATATTCACTCATGAAAGACCAAAATTCACCACACACTGTGCTAGATGCTGAAGATTCCCAGATCAATAAGATACATGCTCCATCCTTGTGTACTGCCTGGTACTCAAGAAACATCTACTGAATGAGGTGACGTCACTCGGAGCCTCCTGGAAGAGGCAGGCACGTAACAACCCGTTTACTGCAATACTTACTATAGACAAGTAATTCTGATGGGAAACGGTGTGCACATGGGGCAGGAGAGGGATCCTCTTACTCTTTTTAGGGGAAATGGGGAAGAATCACTAAAGGGTGGTTCTGACAGATGGAAAGAAGCGTTCAAGTGGAGCAGAGAAAGGAGAGGATGTGGTAGAAACAGGCAGAGGGAACAGAATGTGGAAAGGCACAGGGGAAGGGAAGGTATGAAGTGTTTGGGGGAAATGGAAGTGTAGCAGGATGGGTAGATCGTACCGGGCTTCCTCTGTCATCCCAGAGGGTGATGACAGAGGAAGCCCGGTACAGGAAGCTTCCTCTGTTCACCCAGCACATTCAGAACCTATGCAGTAGGATCTGAAATTCTGCATTTCTAGCAAGTTCCTATGTGATGTTTGAGAAAATGGTCCACGGATCATAAAATAATCTGCTGCGGCTTTGCAAGGCTCAGATTCAACAGAGATTCTTAAAGAGGAGAGTGACACGAGGAAGCTCACTAGGCTACAGCGTGGAGGACAAACCGGAGTTGCAGGTATTTTACTCATTCTTACTTAGTGGGGATCACCAAGATATCCCCCATGACATAGCATCAGAGGACCGCAGACTCCCAGAATTAGAATGGCCTTTCGAGATAATGTGGTTGGACTTCCTCTCTTTACAGCATATGAAAGGGAACTTTTAAAAGGTGACAGGTTGGCCTCAGGGTCAGACAGCTAGCTGGTGGCAAAGCCGGAGGTTAACAACTCAGACAAGCTATTTAACACACTCTTTTTGCCAATTTCCCCAGTTAAAGACATGAAATTATATTCAGAGAGTTGATTAGGTAATGAGAATGCCTTAGAATCATGAAGAAAAAGGAGGCAGGGGAAGAAATAGTTCTTGTTCAGCCAAGAATGCTGGAGGCCATGGTATACAGTACCAGCCATATAGGAAAACCCCCCAGTGGCAGGTCACAAGGCAGAATGTCCAGCGTGAGATTCCATGTGAGCCTTCTTTTTGTCCTGTCTCTTGGAAACATGTCAGAAGTGCAGATTCCCTTGTGGACAAGTAAGTTAATACCCAGCTGCTCCTGATGAGTGCTCCAAACCTGCTTTGTACGTATGGGAATTATGTATGGGAATTTCGTTTGGATGGAACAGGTGGTGGAAGAAAAGGGAACCAACATGGCTTTTGTGCCTACTATGCGCCATGTACATTTTATTTTTTACATGTGTTTTTATTGATTTCAGAGAGAGGAAGGGAGAGGTTAGGAGGGAAAGAAACATCAGTGATGAGAGGGAATCATCCATCGGCTGCCTCCTGCATGCCCCCAACTTGGGATGGAGCCCACAACCCAGACATGTACCTTGACCTGGGATGGAACTGTGACCTCCCGGTTCATGGGTCAACGCTCAACTACTGACCCACACCGGCCGGGCTGCTATATACATTTTTAATGTACTAATTTAATTCTTACAAGTTTCTTACAAAAAAATACATTCTTATTTTAGTTTGAATTGACGAAAAAGAGGAAATAGTGAAATGGAGGCAGGAGGGCCAGAAGTATTTGAGCAATGGAGAAGGAACCAGCAGAGCCAGGCTATGGTAGTAATCTCCTATGCATGGGGCCTGCTGCCACAGGAAAACAGCAGCATAGGGAGGAAGAACACACTGACACCCATAACAGGCCCCAGATGAATAAGTGAGACTTTTAAAAAGCCCCTTCTAGGCTAACAGGGGTCTGATTGAAAAGGTTAAAGTAGCATAGACGAGATGTAGTGTTTTGAGTTTGCAAACAGGAAATAAATTCTGCCTGCTCATGCAATCACATGTCCTCTGTTTTATCTGTCCAGCAAGTGGCTGACACAATAAGAAGGAGCTGACTTCAGTCTTTCTTAGAACTTGTGGAAACAGAGAAGCAACAGGGAAAAAAAAAAATAATGCTACCAACCACTGAGTAATCTAAATGGCATCTCAACAAGAGTTTTATTTAGAACCAACAAAGATGGGACTTTTCATGAATCTCAGAAGCTGGAATTCTTGAATTCACACTGATCTAAAAGGAAAACTGTAATATGGCCAACTTTGATAACAATAAAAGTTAAAGAAATTTCATCTACTTTAAAGGGGTAAGGTTAATGTTTACCAATTCAGCAACAGAAGACAAAAAATAAGTAAGAGCCTTACTTAAACATATCTTAAATTCCTCATCTTCCTTTTACCCCTGGTCTTATGCCACAAAAGCAGTTCAAACTTACGGATCTAAGTGCATATCGATCCTAAGCTAAGCACTATTCTATGGATAATCTCACTCGGCACATATAACGCCATGGTCATTTACATCGTGTAGAGGAAGAAAGAAGAAGCTTAAAGAAACCAGAATTCTGATGGGTTTGGCAGGCTGACTTCGCTAAAATGTCAAAAACGTTTAGATCCAAGAGATGGATGAATCTCCTTTTCCTAAGTGGCAACGTCCCAGGGAGAAGATGTATTTCATGTATGGACACGTACAGCACATGACCATTATCTGACAGTCTAAGCAAAACAGTATGGATGGCCATACTCTTCACGTGCAAGTCAAAATACTTTCTCAGCAATCACCTGTTGCTACCTCCCACTCCTGCAGGTTCCCCAACATGTAACCGATGTTGAAATAAGACTGCAAACATGCCGAAGGGGTCCCTCTTACAGCTGCCTTCTCCACTTCCATCCTGTCTATGAACAGCCGGAGGTGGAATCATGCAGATGTTCAGAGACAGGATCTAGAGGAGCCAGGTCAGGGCTTGAGGTCAAATCCTGCTAAAATGAAAGTCTCATCCAGTTCCACCGGCTTTCTTTGGGAAGCTAAAGCTGCGATAAAATCCAAGGAGAATTTGCATTGTGGAGCTACAGACCATGGGAGAAAGGAGCGCTGCTGTATTTTTTCTCTCGTTCTGCACTGTTTGAGATAGAGAGACCGCGTCTCTGACTTGGGGCCAGAGACAATGCAGGTGGACACCTGACGGGAGCTGCCACTTGGCAACGGTACCACAGAAGTGCACAGATTAAGTGATTGTTACACAGAGAACATCAGTCCATTTTGGTGGACTGAGAACAGATCCCTTTAAGGTCCCAGCATGGTACCTACCCATGCTCGGTCATCGGCGTGATGGTTGCAGCAACCAGACCTTGAAGCTTCTTCTTCCCAGAGGCCATTGAGCTACAGGAAAAAAAAAAAAAAATACAACAGAATTACTCTCTTCTTCAAGGAATGTCAATTAATGATAAAACTCCTGGGCAAAGTCCGTTCACCATTTTGAACTGTGAAAAAATGCTTACAGGAATGCAAACACAGAAAGCAAGTTTGAGAATGTAGAATTTCAGGGCTCAATTCGAAAGGAGAGGAAACTATTTTTTTAAAAGTCAGAACAGTGGCCTGGCAACACACCAGTGAAAAGGCCTCCAGCTTTATCTAGATCAGCGGTTGATCTAGATAAATGCTTTATCTTTCAGACCTCACGGACCACCGGACCACCGGACCACCGATGATCTAGATGATGTCAAACCTCAAAGAGCAGGCGTAAAAAACAGGAGACCAAAGAAAGAACATGATCCTAACTCAGGGAGCTCAAATATATAAAGAATTACTATTATGTAAGTTGAAATACGGTCAGGAGAACAGGGACATTCCTACCTCTGTATCTTTATTCTGTTAAACAAGAATCAGCTCTTATAGTTTGAAGGCTTTGGTGTAATCTCTGTAGCTCACCTTGGGATTTACCTAACTATCCTTTCAAATTCTAATCTTGACCATTTTGTCTTGTTTTCCTAGTTCTAGTAAACCACATCACAAATATTTATTCACTCAGTCAGCTGCATGATGACTTCCAAGAGTGCCCGACACATAGTAAGTACAAGTTCAGCCTCCTCCATGAAGTCTTGTCTGAGGGCTATAGGACATTAGCAAGTACTATCATTATTGTCTTACCAGCTCTTTCCTTTCATCTCAGCTCTACTGGTACCTCCTCCCCAGCCCTAGCTACTCTGGCCAGTTCAGGGGCTAAGTCATTTCAATTCTGTTATCTTCTTTCCTGCATTCCTTCCCTCTCCCCTTACTGCCCCTCTCATAACTTACCCTTTGTTACCTCTTATCTACACCCATGGGCGCAACCCAGGTCCAAGAGGCCCATGGGGGCTCAAGAAAGTTCAAGTGATAAGCGTCCCAAGAGCTGGGCTCAGCACAGAAAGTCTCCTAAATCAAGCAGCACTAGGCTGTTCACACTATACTTCCATGTTCTTGGGCTTTTGGCGGCATTTATTTCATGCTTAGGGTCAGACACTCTTACGATGGTCAGAAGCTCAGACTGGCAACACACACACACACACCCGACTGGTTAAAACTTTCAAAGCATGCAGGAATGGGATGAGAGCTGGGAACCACTGTTCTAACCCCCACTCTCTTGATCTTCTTTCAATCCACACAGGCTGCCAGATTAATCTCCCAGTAGCATGGACATTTCTGACCTTGCCTTTGCCAATAACTTTCCACCCTGGCTTTCACGAAATAAATACCAAACTCCCTGGCCCGGGTCTCTGTAAAGATCTCTTCATGCCTGCAAGTGCGCTAGCCCAGCTAGCCCAGCTGGTCCCTGTTGCTACCTACCTTCTCTTGTCTGGCCTGCTGGCCTTTCTCCCGTGGTTCTTCTACCTGGTGTGCCATTATCTCTCGCTTCAGCCCCTTCAGCCCTAGTCAACTTTTTAAAAGCTAGGGAACATTCCCTGATTCCCCTAAAATGAAAATAATTTTGTACCCCTTAGAATTCTGCCCCCCCCCCCCCAAACACTGGCTTTTTATTAAAAGCCTTGTGTCAGAGTTATTAGCAGGATAGTTTGGGCGTCTCTTCTAAACTGTAAGCCATCTGGGAGCAGGAATGGCTTAAAACACTTATCTTTGTACAGAGCAACACGCTAAACAAATGAGCAAAGTTTGCTGACTTGGTGAACCGTGAAACTCCAACAGGAAGGGATGGGGGTGTGGACAAAAAGGGACCTCATGCTAACCTGACTAGCTGAGGGTGGCCTTGCAAACTCAGGGACATAAAGTTGGTCTGAAATTAAAACTTTTAAACTAAAAAGCAGTTTATGGTGTGTAGTCATGACATAGGCTGGTATCTTCCCTGACAAAGATCAGTCTTTAACTGGACCTATTGTCTTTTTGCATCTGTGATAGCCTATTACTGGAATGTCAAAGTAATTTTCCTTTTTCCAGACCCCTCACACCACAGATAATGCTCTTGGGAGACCACAAATCCCCATATTGTTATTGTTAATTGTTGACCGTTAACCACGTAAGTAAAAGAAGTTTGTGTCTATCATTTTATTTTTTATTCAAACCCAGAGGTCTCCCCACTTTGCTTTCTCCCACCTCCCTAATCTATCACCCGTGGGTTGCATGTAACCCACCTATGTCTCCTCTTTTGATTGTAACGAAGAAAACAAAGTGCAAAACTTCCATTCTCCAGAGCCTTATCTCAATCTGTTGAGATTCTGCTTCCTGGCAATTGCCCACAGTTTGGCTCAAATAAACTCACAAAAAATCTTCACAGGTTTGAATGTTTCTTACCGTAATAGGTAAAAGATCACAGCAGCTAAAACTGGAGAAGCATGGAAATGTTGTCAATGTGAGTTTTAAGTAAACTGGGTAATATTATGCTTTGAAATTCTTTATAGTTTGTATCCAAAGCAAATGGTTAGAATATTCACCAGCTTAAGGAAATTAATGTGAATTTAGAATATTATTACTCAAAACACTGGGGAGGGAATATTACTTCTGAAATCTTATGCCTCTATCCACAGTTAAGAATTCTTAGTGCAAGTAATTCAGGTGACCTAAGTCAGATTCTCTGAAAAGGGCAAAGTTTTTTAAAAAAAAGGGGAATGAAGGAAGGAGCGGGGGAGGGAAAGAGAGGGGAAGGGAAGGAAAGGGAAGGAAGGGAAGGGAAGAAAAGGAAGGGAAGGGAAGGGAAGGGAAGGGAAGGGAAGGGAAGGGAAGGGTGTAACTCTGAGTAAGAAGAACGACTTTGACAGAGAAATATTTGGAGAGGAAGAAACAGAAACAGAGAAACAAAACTAAAACCAAAACACAGAAATACGACCAGCTTCCCATAAAATGAAGAGATTGTATCAAGTTCAATCGCTAAACTCTCTTCTGCTCCATCGCTCGTTCGGTCGTTTGGACAAAAGGACCGGGAAGGAACCCAGGGGTCCCTCGCCCCATCTCCTGACTCGCTTGAGGCCCCGGGGTGTCGCCTTCCCCCTTCCTCTGGCCCCGCTGCCCAGTCACCTGCCTTCTCCTTCCCCTGGGCCCGCACCTCCTAATCCCCCTGGAGCAAGTCTCTTGCGCCCCTCTCCCCGCATCCCGGCGGCCTCCCCGTCCCCTGCGCCCCTCTCCCCGCATCCCGGCGGCCTCCCCGTCCCCTGCGCCCCTCTCCCCGCATCCCGGCGGCCTCCCCGTCCCCTGCGCCCCTCTCCCCGCATCCCGGCGGCCTCCCCGTCCCCGCTCGTCCCCCCGCGCCCGCGCGGGCCGCGCTCACCCGAGACGTCGCGCCCGGCCCCCTCGCCGTGGCCTTCACTCCGCATAGAGCCGCCGCCACGCGCCGCTTCTTATCCCCGCGGCGCCACGCCCGCCCGCCCGCCGCGCCCGCCCCGCCCAGGGCCCCTGGGCGCTGTAGTTGGGCGGCTCTCCCTGCGGAGCGCGCAGGCGGCGGGGCACGCGGAGTCGCGTAGAGTCGCGCGCCCCGCGCCCCGCAAGGGGGTGCGCACTTCCCTGGGCGTCGCCTGACCCGGTGGGCGGAGCGGGCACCGCGCGGCCCAGGCACCTCCCGGCCGCGGCGCGGGTCGCCTGTGCCCTGCGGCCTCGCCTCCGGCGTCCCTCCCCCGGGCCTGCGGCTCCAGGTACGGGAGGGAGGTCCTGGGCTTGGAACCTGGGCTTTTACAGGTCGCGGTCCCGACCCCGCACACTCCCCCGGTCAAAAGAGGGCCTGACCTGATAGCAAAATGGGCTAGGGGCTAAGGCAGCAGCCTTTCTGGCTTATGCTTGAGAACAATTAAAAAGCGTTTTGAAAAGGAAAGATATTTTTAACCAAAATATCTCAGCGTGCAGGAATAACACGTTTATTTTCCAGCATCCTGTCCTGTGCTGATAAGTCAGAAACCCACCGTACCTCTGCTTTCTCGCTGATGTGAGGGAACCTCCGTTTTCCAAACAAAGCAAGGGCTGATGCTTACTATTTCACTTAGAGAAAAGACAACCCCCCGCCAAGTCTTTCTAGTTTACAAAGTGCTTTTAAATCCATAATAATCGTTATTTTACTACACAAAGCACCAGTCATTAATTCACCAACTCACAAAACAATCCTATGTGGCGGGCATTATTTTTTATTACTTATTTAAAAATCTTTTTTAATTGATTTCAGAGAGGAATGGAGGGAGAGAGAGAGAGAGAGAAACATCAATGATGAGAGAGAATCATTGACTGGCTGCCTCCTGCATGGACCCCGAAGCCGCAACGTAGTCATGTGCCTGACTGAGGATGGAACTGTGACCTCCTGGTTCATAGGTCAGTGCCCAAAACGCTGGGTATGGGCATGTTATTTCTTCAATTCACATTTTGAAAATGAAGAAGCACCATCCTACTTTACAGGTTAGAAACAGAGGTTTAAATGGCTTACGTAATTTGCCAAAGGCCACAGAGCCACTGAGTGGTTGAGTTGTGATTTGATTTGTTTTCAGATAGTCGGAGAGCTGATATTTTAACCACTACTCTGTTATCCTTCGATGAAGGAAGGAAGGGCAAAAGGAGGAAGTGTCCTAATTATATCTGTTTTGTAATGTTAACAAGAACATTGTATCCTAATGGGACAATGTTTGCAAATTTTTTCAGTCATACTTTTAATATATGTAAAATTAAGTACTTCAGTACCCAAAGGTATGGGTCATTGAGCTTAACATCATCAACCAAATAAACCAATATTCTAAATGTTTAAACTCCTGTTTATATCAATACTAGAGGCCCAGTGCACGAATTTATGCACAGGTGAGTCCAGGCAGACTGCCCTGATCGTAGCTGATTGGGCAGGGCTGGCTGGGGGCGAGTGGACATGGGAAGTTGGCCAGCCTGGCCCCCTGGTCGAACTCCTGGTTGAGGGGACAATTTGCATATTAGCTTTTTATTATATAGGATGGCAGTCAAAGCAATTCCTTATAATAATGTGTTCGGTTACCAAGAAGCAGATGCTAAAATGGGATTTGATGAGCAGGAGACTTACTTGGGAGGGAGCTATACGGCATGGAGGGCCTTCAGGCTGTCATGCAGGGCTGACACCTGTGGAAGGAGAGAGGGTGCCCATCTTCCTGGGACAGAGGTACACTGCACCATTGATGAGGAGGTTGAAAAGAGGACACATCAGAGAATCCACTATCTGGCCTTAAGAAACCCACAACCTCCACTTGTGAATTGTGGGAAAGACATTTATCTTTAAAAACATGGCAAGTGCAGCAATAGACCTCTGCAAAGATATTAAGAAACATGGAGGGGAGACTAATCTGGGCTGAGAGGTGACTCTATGTGAGTGTGTGTGTGTACACAATGAGGCAGGAAACTATTTCAGAAATTCTCCCTGGGGGAGGTGACAACTGAGTTAAGTCAGACAAGGGTAGGGCCTAGAAGAAGGGAGAAGCAACAAAAGGCTGAGTACTAGCTTCAGCCCTCTAACACTTTGCTGTTAAGTGCCATTTCTTTTTGTTATCATCACCACTTAACTTTTCATGCGTTTATTTCTTGACCTCTAACTCCACTGGGAGGTAATCAAGGCTGGCAGCACGTCCTGCTTCTTTGTTTCCCTACAGTGCAGAGTGCAGTGCAGGGAGGGTCCAATTGGAGAAGTTTACTCCCTTCAACTCTCTTGTTTTGTAAAAAAAAAATACATATTTATTTATATTTATTTTGTTATATATTTATTCCACATCATCTTTTTCTCCCACCACAATTGACGCTCGAAACCCAGAGATGAAGAGGAAATAGCTTGGGGATATAGTGTTTAGTTCTCCCCATCGGTTGTTAAGTTTCCTGAGGACTGTATGTGTCGGTTCTGTTCCCTGGGACACCCATAGTGCTTGCTACATGGCAGGCACTCAAGAAATAGTTGAATTAGTATCAAATGCAGAATGAATGTTGATAACTGAGAACAGAATGCTAGTTCTGTGGACTGAACATAGACTTTAGCACTGAGGGGAGGTTGGTGCCTCCTTGTTGACAGGTGCTGATGCAATAGTAGGGGCCCTTGTGGCCGGGAGGATGGGTGTCAGCACAGGGAACAGGGAGCTAGGCAGCTCGGCAGGCACGGGAGCTGGAGGAAGAGGACTCTCGTGCCTCTTAGAGGACAAGAGGGGAGGAATTCTGGGTGTGGGTTAAACCTGGACATTGTTGCCTCCTTGCTGACTTGGAGAGCCTCTTTCTGAATTGTACCCTGGACTGATGTGCCAAAGGGTTAAGCACATTCATTTGTCATTGTCTAATAATTGGAAAATTCGGGCCTCGTATGACTACTAGAAGGAGAGAATTGTGAAGGTGCCAATGGTTGAAAACAGAAGATAAAGTTAATATTAATTTTGCTTGGCAGGGTCTCTTCGACAATATAATTGAAGTAATGATAGAGGCAAAACGACTTTTGAAGGAAGTTCACCGTGTATTAGCTGTTGGCTACATGAACACTAGGCCTTCCGGGAAGCACACAAGTGAGTCTGTTCTGCTGGGACAATACACCAAAAGTTCCCCAAGGATCTCAAAGAAGAACGTGCAGTGTCCTGTCAGAGCATCCCAAACTCCAGCTGCTCACTTTATGAATAAGGTAAAAACTCACCACTAGGTGACAGTCTAGCCGCAGAAATTGCTTCCTCTTTTAATGACTCGCAAACTGAAAAGTTTCTGGAAACATCAGTAAAAATAAAAATATTAGGTAATCTTTTCCTGAGCCCACTTCCCTGTCCTCCTTTCCCCCAAAATCTGCGCAGTTGACATCCTCAATTTTAACCTTCTTCTTTAATCTGTCCTTACTATTAAAATAATGAAAAAGCGATGTTTAGAAACACAGAAATTAGACATGGAAAATTAAGTGCTTCTCCCCCACCCCAATACTGGTTCTTTGGGTTTTGAACATAAATATGGCTATAGAAAGAGTATGCTCAGTGGTCTTAGCTTTTTGATATGTAGAGGATACTCAAAAATCTGGTTCAAGTTTAATTTAGTATTTTCTCCCTCTGCTTCCTTTTAGCATTTGAGGTAAAAATGGGGTGATTGGGAGAAATATGTCTTTATCTCTTTTATTTTATGTTCCTTTTGAATCAAGGGAAAACTCCCTGGAAAGAATTCAATAAGTACAACTTGGAATTTAATGTGCTTCCACCCAAGGCTGGTTAGAATCTGGGTAACATCTGAATTCAGGTGCCAATGGTCCGGGCACAGGAAGGCTCAGGCCCCTCCCATCAGTTGGTCAAAGGGGGCCCAGATGGCCGCTGGAAGGTCAGGTGAGGAGAATTTCTGGTCTTGTTTCTCCTTGTTCCTTCTGCCCAAACCATCAGGGCCTTGTTATCCTGGAGCGGCTCACTCGGATTCCATCTTCCGGCGTCGTTTGCACTGTCCCACTGACCAAGTTCTTCTGGGCCTGCTGGCCTGTAAATTATCCCAACATTTTACTACTGGGCTCCATTCCTCAGCTTAGGTGTTTCCGCTGTAGCCAAATTATTTAGTTCCAAAAGGGAAATATGCACTCTGTATTTGGCCGTGCACTGAAAGGTGGACCAAGTATAAGGTGACCAGACGTCCCGCTTTTGGGGGGACAGTCCTGATTTTTAACAATTTGTCCCCCTGGTCAATGGTGTCCCGCTTTACCAATGTTAAAATCTGGTCACCTTCGAAGCGGGACACCATTGACTGGGGGGGGGAGGGGGGGTTCTTTTTATTATTATTATTATTATTACCTAAAATATTACAAAGAGTAGTACATATGTCTCTTTCCAAAAATTGGGACTTTCTTAAAACGCCGCGGGTCTCGGGACAAATTGTTCAAAATCAGGACTGTCCCGCCAAAAGCGGGACGTCTGGTCACCGTACGCTTTACCAATGTTAAAATCTGGTCACCTTAACCAAGTAGGTTCAACACAAAAACAAAACTAAGTGCGTAACAGTATTTATTCAAGTCTTCCGTTCGTATTAATAGAAAAAGAAACAAAAAGAGGCCTGTGTAGGAATGCACCTGGAAATGCACAGGTAGTTTCCGAAAGGAAAACAGGGATGTTCCGAGTGTTAAACAGCTGGCTTAGCGTTGGCTAATGGGGATGCTGTTCTTGAGCCAGAGGGATGCAGGAGATCCTCTAACATCTCAGCTTTAACCTTTAATGATGGGTTGAAGTTTTCAGGGATAGGAGAGCACTCCAGGGGCTTAAAGCCATGGCTGTGTACCAACCTCCAGGGAACTGTGTTCATACTTCCACCACTTCCAGCAGCTATCAATCATTTCTCCTGGGAAAGGGGATCGAGAGCCGCAGGGAGTTATTTCTCAGTGCTCCCTTCAGTGCTGTTTGAAATGTCTTTTGTTTGTTTGGATTCCATGTAGCCATGTGCTGGGAGATTGAATTTCATTCTGTTCCGCTCAGGTGGTATGTCTGATTTTTAGAATTTGCTTCTGGACATTTCTGTCTCATCATGAGTCATCTGACTCCAGTCTGTCTGAAACCTCAGGGCCGTTTTCTTTAGTTCCATCTTGCTGGAAACTCCTCCACCAGAGCTTTTGCTTAAACTCCTCTGCTGATGGGGGAGGAGCAGCCTGGCCCACCTCCCTCTCACCATCACTCAGTGGCCACCCCTAGTCCCAACGTCGGTCTCTGACTCTCCTTCTGTTACCTTGGACCTCTGCTTTCTCCACCTACCAGAGCTCAGTCCCATTACTAACCAGTATAGACACCCCTCTGCTTAATCCTATGGCCATAAAATAAGTGCTTTTGTGTGTTCACACACTTTGGGTATGGAGGAGCTGGGTTGCCTTGAGTTCTATCTGGGCCTCAGCACTAATGGTATTGGTCATTATCTGAGTGGCACTGACTCACATTGCATTGGCTTGTGCCTCCAACTGCCTAGTACAAAACCACCCCGCCCACCAAGTCTCCCCCAGTTTTTCAGGGAGGCATGGTGGTACCACCAATGTGGCCCCTCCTATCCTTTCCTCTTCTACTTTGAGCTCTTTGATGGTATCCCCTGCCGGGGGGAGGTGTCTCATCTCCACCACTGTCAGACACTCAGCCAAGCTTGCTCTCCTCCCCTGGGGCCTAAAGACCTGGAGAGAGGCCCCTTCTCTTCTACTTCACCATATTTTTTTTCCACCCAAATCCCAAAGCAGTGCCTCAATGAGCCCCTTCCCACTCTACCTGCAGGATCTTCCTCAAAACAGTGGTTCTCAACCTTCCTAATGCCATAACCCTTTAATACAATTCCTCATGTTATGGTGACCCCCAACCATGAAATTATTTTCGTTGCTACTTCATAACTGTAATGTTGCTACTGTTATGAATCATCATGTAAATATCTGATATGCAGGATGGTCTTAGGCGACCCCTGTGAAAGGGTCGTTCGACCCCCAAAGGGCTCGCGACCCACAGGTTGAGAACCGCTGCTCTATAGGCTTAGGCATGAGTCTAGGGAGTTAAGGCAGGGACAAGACAGACATGCTTTCTTTCCCATCTCCCTTTCCCCACCCCAAGGTTACCCCTTCCTATCATCCTTTCCACCTCAAGGCTGCCATGAAATTGCTTCAAGCAGTCACTTCCCTCGACTCGAATCAGCTCCTCACCAGGTCAACTGCTCCTTTAGATTGGTCACACTCTTAGTGGTGGGCACAGCTGGGTCCAGGCTAGCATCCTGGCCACACATTCTGTTCACACTTACCTCCCGGTGTGGCAATTATCTGTTGACATGTCTGCTTCCCCATTAGGCTACAGGTCCCTCCAGCATGAGTTCCTAACCGTGTGGTTTTCATCTGTGTATCTCCAGCACCTCATCCCTGCCTGTAACATGGCAGACCTTGATCAATCCTTTTGAAAGAATAATTGAGCACAGTCATTCGGCACAGGTCTGCAAAAGGAGACCGCCCATCTTTACCAAAAGGATACTCAGGCGACACACACACACACACACACACAGTGAGGGAAGCTATTCTTAAAGGCTGTTGTCCGCCCTGCAGAGTAGCCATTCAAAGCTTTCTGGGCTCCGTGGTCCTCGGGGTTGGAGCATATGCAGGGTAAGAGCAAAACTTCCAGGAGAGGCTTAAACTGATCTTGTTTTGAGAGAATAACATGTGGAACAACTATTTGACTAGTTCCATTTTATTGTGTAGCTGCCAATTGAAAAAACAAAGACAGAAACACGAAAACCAAAACAGTAAGACAAAAACATATTGATCAGAAGGGGAACAAGCAGATGACACAGGGACAGAACATTTTACTCGTTTCATTCCAAATTCAGAGAAATATAGTGAACTCAGTGTTCAGTTCACCTAAATGTTTATAGCAGAGGGAAAGTGACAGTGGGGTGTGGATTTGTTCATGCTGGGTATCAACATGTCTTCTCTCATTAATCACTAGGAGTAAGTCTGATGTCATGGGGTGGACCACTAGCAGTAAACAACGCTTTAACCAAGGAAGATAAATTGTGTAGTTACCTGACTTTATTCTTGGAGAAAGAATCCCATGAATCACAGCTGAGGCAGATACTCTTCAGCTGGTGGGAGACAGAAGTACTAATTATGTTTATTATGATGATAATAGTACTCAACACTTACTTCAAGGCATGGTATTTGCAGAATTGGAAAAAGTAAGAATACTCTAGCAGGCTTATGGACACTCACTGGCAATGTCACAGATGATTATAGTCCTTGGAATAATTTCAGAGAAGAGGAACGAGAGTTTCATTTAAGAGAGAGGGAGGGAGGGAGGGAAGAAGGGAGAGAGAGAGAAAGAGATTGGTTAAATAACTTGTTGAAGATCACACATCTCTTTAATTCCAAAACCTGATCTCTTTCCTCTACATGGCAGTGCTTGCCCAAGTGGACAATGTTACAATGTAAAATCTTTATGTGAAAACCATGATTTTCATGTGATTTAAAAACCAATATTGTCTGATCACATGTTTTGGGTTATTTGTTCTCCATACACAGAGAAACGTAGGTAAAGACTAAAGGGCTTGCAAGCTGATAAAGCAGGTTGGGCTGAAGGATAGTGGCTGGAATGACCAACTACCCATATTACCCAACACTGTATTTCCTACTCCAGGTTCTAGATAACCGAGCCTATGTAAAGCCCATAAGAATGTCAGTCAACCATTCTCCCAACCCACCCACCGACTAATAACCTGCCAGTGTTTGTTGAAGACCCAATTTGTTGTTCCTGGAACAGTGTTTGGTGCTCTGGGAAATGCCAAAGCAAGACCAAACACGGTCCCTGCCACCTTGGCACTTGTGATCTAGGTGGCAAGACAAGACAAAAATACATGACACAATTACAGAATCTGACAGAATGTAATAAAGTGCTAAATTGTGTGGTACAGACAATTAGAGAACAAGACAGTATATAATAAAGTGCTAATTGTGTGGTACAGACAATAAGTATAATAGGAGTTCAGTGAAGAGATGGGTGAGTGTGGGCTGCAGTCTTCAGGAAAGGCTTCTCAACATGTCAGGCTGCCGTATTTGTGCAGTGCACGATGGGAAACTGAATATGAAATAGAGGACAGATTAAGAGCAGAATCACTGTGCTGCACTGTGGTATCTCTTCTCCATCTGGATGAGGACAGAAAGAGAAAGAATTCTTTGAGAGGTGGAATTCTCCATTTAAAACAAAAATTAAATAGGGAAATACCTTATTTTCTTTCTTTATGGTGCTACAGGAAATTTCCACAGGAACTTAGAATCATATTTGAAATTGAGTAATGTTTTACATGTACGAGGAGAGTTCAGCGTTTAAAGAAATCATGTTGTAAATCCTTTTCATTAACGAAGAATACTTTTGCATGATAGATAATTTCCGACTAGTGTATCTTTATAGAAGATCCTTAAAGCAAGTAAATAGACTCTTAAATACCACTGGTGAGACTAATAAAGGTTTTGCGAAGTAATTTGGCAATGTGTACCTTGGATATCGAATACGTGCATATTATTCAGACCAAAGGTAAGTTTTACTTCTGGGATTTTATCCCAAGGTTATGATCATGTCTGACTGCAAGAATAATTTTTCTACAAGGTGAACTGTAGGTATCACATAGTCCCCAAAAGATGGATGAAACAAATTAACACATACTTATAAATTGGAATTTATTGTCACTAAAATGCTACCAGAGAAAAATATTTAACATGGTGGGAAATGTTTACTATATATAGATGAATGAAGAAAGCAAACTCTAAAACTTGTAAAGCATGATTCCATTTTTGTTAAAAATACATTTTGTGCAGAGCAATGTACCTGAGTGGTGAAGATAGATGCGATTTCTGCTTCTTTACGTTTTTGTGTAATTTCCAAGTGTTTTCCAGGTTACGTGGTTAACTCTAATAAAACATTTATTAGAACCCTATGGTTCTTTGATTTAATTTGTTTTCAAAGTTTGGGTAGTCATACTTTGTCATCCAGTGAGTTTTCATAAAATGGGGCAGACCTATTTTAGAGAGATTCCTGCAGACCTATGGGGTGGAGGTAGAGGCAGTTAGAGCCAAAGATTTCACACAACAGAGAAGTTCTGGGACAAGAGACAAGCGCCAGGAGTATGATTCTATTTCCTTCATTTTCTGGAAGAATAGTTATGTTGATTTTTTTTTTTTTTTGAGAGAGAGAGAGAGAGGAAGGGAGAGGGAGAGAGAGAAACATTGATGTGAGAACAAAACATCAGTTGGCTGCTTCCTGCATGCCCCCTACTGGGGATGGAGCCCCAAAGCCAGGCATGTGCCCTGACCAGAAATTGAACAGGCAACCTTTCGGGGTGAGGGTGCTGCCCAATCAACTGAACCACATGGGCCAGGGCTCCATTTCCTTTGAATCAGAAAGGATTCCTATTTAGCAGAATGTATATCTTATTTTTGTAAACTCGCATCAAGGTAGGAGATGTTTGAGAAGTATGCACACTCAGAAGTTTACAAATCATGAGTTTTTGTTAGCAGTAGAGCCTAACAGAGGGGGTGGAAAACTCCTCATGGCATGGATCACTTTTGAAGACTTCTGGGATGCTAAAAAAAAAAAAAGTGTATATATGTGTGTGTGTGTGTGTGTGTATAGTTTTTAAAATGTGGTGTATTTTTAAATGCTTATCTTGAACAAATTAATAGCTTTAACACAGACAATGTAAAAACAGAAGGTAAAACTTCATTTGGAGATTACATCCTGCCTGGAAACCACGTGGGGGATGTGGAATTATTGAAAAAAAAACACACACACACACAAAAACGGAAAATATCTGGAAAGGGTTTTGGAATTTGTGGCCTGCAGGGATTTTCCATGTCTAAAGTAAAAACAAAATACCCGCTTTCTATTCCGAGAACTTTATTTAGAACTATTTTGAAAGGGGCCTTTCTTTGAAACATTTTCAATACAAAAGCACATTATTTTCTCATCCTATGACTCGGTGTCTTCCGTTTTCTAGGTTTTGACTAATCTAAGGTCTTAAAATATACATGTTTGAAGCCCTTTTAGTTAATAATTTTCTATTTTTACCTTGCCCTCTAGCTTCTCATTTTTCAGTTGGCCCAGTGAAAGTAAAATGCAGCACAGTAAGACTTTTTCTGCCTTCCCTATGCCCCCAAAATGCAGAGAAAAATCTTTGGATAGTCAGGTTCTTTGGAAGTCAAATCTTAGCTAAAACTGGGACATGTCTGCCTCTCTTTGAAAAATCCATCCCTTTCAATCCAAAAAAAAGAAAACTTCCTTTTGCTGAGATGGACAGCATCCCCGAAGTGTAAGTCCTGAGCACTTGTTCCTCCATATTCTCTTGTCTCCCAGTTCCTGTGTATGAATTAACCCTCTGTGCTCTGCTGTAGGGAGGGTGAGGGGCACAGAAAGAGTAATGAAAGGATTTCTGACACATGGGGGCAGACAGCTGTCATGGACAAGACTTACCTCCCACTGCTGTCGCCGGAAAAGGCTAGATAAAATGTGGCAGCAATTAAAAATATTTATATACAACCAGTCTTGCAAAGAGCAAAGGAAACAGTCTAGTTTGGAAAAGGAACTCGGAGCCAGTGTGATAGCTGCCTAGTGTTGCTGGACCTGCATGTAGGTGCTAGAATCTGGGGGCTGTGGTGTTGAGGACCAGGTAGGAAATGTAGCTTCAGGCCAAGTTTAGGCACAGCACTGTGAGAAGGGTTGTCAGACTTACCAAATAAAATCGCAGGATGCCCAGTTAAATGTGAATTACAGATAAACAATGAATCACTGTTTTTATATAAGTATATCCCAAAAGACGAATGGGATATACTTATACTAAAAAAAAAATGTTTATGTAAAATTCCAATTTAATTGGGTGTCTTGTATTTTGTCTAACCCTAACGGTAACAGAGTTCTGTCAGTACACCTTGGGGCTCTGAAGGGGTGCCTCACCCATGAAGGGGGGTGGCAAGAGAAAATATTGATAACTATTGTGGGGAAGCAGGAAGGAAAGTTGAGGTTGGTATGGGGCTATAGGTGGGAAATGTGTGTCCACCGTGACTTACCGTGAGTAAATGTAAGATTCAGATTTATACAACCTAAGGATTATAGAAACCTCAACCTGAGAAATTACCATAAAAACTGGTTCAGGACCTTTGAACCCTCAGAAATTCTCCAGAAACAAACCAATGGCTTTGTGGGTACCCCTACCATTTAAGCATACAGGTATCTAATGGGATGACCAGCCCTGCTGAAGATGACGTCTGAATAAAAAATTAAAGTCACATGAGGAAAGGAATCATCCTGAAGGGGAAACTGAAGATAAACAGGAAAATCAGCAATCTGAGAACGGAGTTAACCTAAAAAGATCTGAAAGACATTTATGAAATAAGTAACCCCTAAATGTCAGAGACATAAAGGAAAGCATAGACTGAAACAACATTTTATTATTAAAAAAAAGAGCAGGTTTATGGAAAAAGAAACCAAATAGCAATTAAAAATAGCCTTATTGACCTTAAAGAAGTCCAAGGGACATACTTACTAGCACATTAGGCATCTGAGGAGGACAAGCCACCTTGAAGACCAAAGACGATCATCTTGAATGCAGCACAGAGAATAATGAGGTGGAAAATGTAAACATGAATAGGATAAATGAGGTTAGAATGAGAAGGTCATACACACACACACACACACACACACACAAAGGTGTAAGGAAAGGGGAGAGTACAGACACAGAAGTACAATTGTTAATATATAATAGAAGTTACTTGAAAGGTAAGACCCCAAAATACCTTGTCTAAACAAGATAGAGATTTCTTTCTCTCTCATATAACAGTCCAGATTGTCAGGAGCTTGGGCGGCTCTGTTATTTTCAATTTGTGGCTTCTATTTCAGGATCCCACATGGCTTCATGAGCTCTGGCCCTCGGGTCTACATCTTGGGCCGTGTGAGGGGTTTGCAGGGAATGGAAAAGGGACATGCGTGCCTGCGTTCTTTAAAAGCACTATTCAGAAGATACACATATCATTTCTCATACCACAAAGCCACTAGTGAAAACAAATTGATAGTTCTATTCTCATGATTTCACTGATATGTGGAATCTAGGGAACAAAATAAACTGAGGAACAAAATAGATGCAGAGACATAGAAGCATGGGACAGACTAGAATCTCAGAGGGAAGGTGGGGCTGGGTGGGTGGGAAGAGATCAACCAAAGAACTTTCTGGTTTGCAAGGTGAACTTTGGGTTATGATAGCCCCAAATCCTTGCTCTGTCATTGACTAACTTTGTGACCTTGAGCAAGTTTAACCTCCTAAAGCCTCCGTTTTTAACAGCTGGGAAATAAAAAAAAAAGATTGTATCAGCCAAAATTTGTATTATTATTATTATTATTATTATTATTATTAGCTAGAGTTTTCTAAGCAATAGAAGCTGGAAGTAGATGAAAAAGCATTTTATTTTAAAAATATTGGGTGGATCACAGAACTGTCGAATGGACTGGAAAACTGGGCTTGAGGATATGCCTGGAGGAATGATGCCCCAATCCAAACCACAGATCTAATGGAAAACTGCTGCTGCTCCACAGATGCTACTTCTACATCAGAAATACACCATTGCAGCCCCTGGAAAATAGCCACCATTGCTGCCTAACCACAAAAAATGATACACCTCTGCCTCCCCTCAACATCAAAGATGCAAAGATGGAAGGTCCATGCAGAGCCTCCTTCCTCTTGTTGCTTATTTCTGAATCAAAAATCTTATGATGGCGACCCTGACCGGCAATAACTAAGTCATATGCCTGAATCCTAGCTGCAAAGGAGGCAGGAAATTTGCACCCTGACTCCTATGTTGGAGTGGTGATGACTCACAGTTTGGATATTTTCCCCAAATATAGGAAGGAGATTCAAAAGATGATAGACTGCCATGCATATGAATAGGATAGACAATCATAATAATAATATTTACTATCCAGATTTTGAATTCCCTTCTATGTTTGGGGCATCCAGCATTTTGTGAGCCCTGTTAGGTGGAGTATCTTCATCTCATAGCAGATGTCATAAAAAGACCAGATACTGTTTTTTAAAAAATATATTTTATTGATTTTTTACAGAGAGGAAGGGAGAGAGACAGAGTGAGAAACATCAATGGCAGAGAAACATCGATCAGCTGCCTCCTGCACACTCCCCACTGGAGATGTGCCCGCAACCAAGGCACATGCCCTTGACCAGAATCGAACCTGGGACCCTTGAGTCTGCAGGCTGACGCTCTATCCACTGAGCCAAACCGGTCAGGGCAACCAGATACTGTTTTGCTTGAAATTTTGACATGAGATTTAATGTATGAACATGAGATTTAAGCTCTTGTGCTGAGCTTTATGACTGTAAGAGTGAGACAAAGAATCAGTGAGTGATGGCTAGGACAGTAAGTGTCCAGTATCCAGCAGCAATAATGACAATAGGGTGCAGAACCCCCAGCTCTCATTATTATGATGGACATCTTTTTCCTCATCTGAAAGTGGCTGCACCTTACTTTAAGAGGGTGTGTGTAAGTATTAACTGAGAATTGCTTATGAGAAAGGCTCTGAGAACCACCAAGCTCCTTATACTAGTTAATGAAAGGCATTATTCTCCTCTTCCATCACAAGCACCAGCCTGGGAAAGTAGCATAATGTTTGGAGTTCCAAGAAAAAGAATGATCCATTTAAACTTGAAGAGAATAGATAAAACATGTGAGAGGAAACAGACTGCTCATTCATTTGACCATTATGTACTGAATGGTTACAAAGGCAGCACTACATTAGCTTACTGGAATAAATGACAGATCATCTATTTTGACAAGTTGTCTATTCCATTATTATATTACCCTCAATGTGCAATTGACATGTTTGAATTCTAGCAGTAATATGAAATTTGGATATATTCATCTGAGGCTCCAAATAAAGCTGATTCAAAACTCCCTAGCATATTACAATTACTCTCAGTTAAAAACAAACAAACAAACAAACAAGAACAAAACCCAAGGCCTGGCCAGTGTTGCTCAGTGGTTGAGCATTGACCTATGCACCCAGAGGTCACCAGTTTGATTTCCGGTCCGGACACATGCCCGGGTTGCAGGCCTGATGGCCTGCAAAAGGCAGAGGATTGATATTGATGTTTCTCATTGATGTTTCTATCTTCCCCTTCTCTTTCTTTCTCTAAAATCAATAAAATCATATTTAGCCCAGCTGGTGTGGCTCAGTGGTTGAGTGTTGACCTAGGAACCAAGAGGTCATGGGTTCAATTCCCTGTCAGGGCACATGCCCAGGTTGTTGGTTTGATCCCCAATAGGGGGCATGCAGGAGGCAGCCAATCTATGTTTCTCTCTCATTGATGTTTCTATTTCTTTATCCTTCTCCCTCCCTCTCTCTCTCAAAAAAAATCAATAAAAACATGTTAAAAATAATAAAAATATTTTTAAAAACCCAAGACACCTCATTGCCAGAACCTCGTGTGGTGGGAATGTGCAGTTGATACACCAGGGTTTTTCTTCTTCCTTTTTTTCTAACCTCACAGTGTTGTTTCTGGGTAATATTCTCCATCTCATTTATGTGTGTGGTTTCCTTTATGTAGCATTTGGAATAGAGAGCGATGGCTGGGGGAATCTTAGGTCCTTTGGGGTTTAGTGGAATGTGTGCTGGTAAGCCATCTCTGGGAAAGAAAAATCCTAATTTATATCATTTGTAAATTGCCAGGGTTATGGAGCATGGAGGTGGGAAGCAATGTGCAAAACCCACTCTGGCCAGCTGGAGGCAGCCCTCTCCGGAAGCTCACCACGGTCGGTTTGCATCTTACTAGTAAATGTTTGCTGCTAAGGTAAGAATAGCCATGAACTGCATGGCATAGTTTCATATATTGCAAAGTTATGGTGGCCAAAGTAAGGCCCTAAGACAACTTCCATGCCCACTGTCCTGGTGAACTACTTTAAAATGTGCTAATTTAAGTGAAAAAGAGGCAGAGACATCTCTTTCAAACCCAGAGTGAAGAAGATGGAGAGGCCACTGTTCAGAGTGGGGGCCCTTTCTGTGAGTTTTGAATAATTTCTTACATTTACGTCATTTG
Source organism: Murina feae (assembly GCA_004026665.1). Classification (NCBI taxonomy): domain Eukaryota; kingdom Metazoa; phylum Chordata; class Mammalia; order Chiroptera; family Vespertilionidae; genus Murina; species Murina feae. Next base: position 35,867 of record PVJC01006454.1, read on the forward strand.
ATTTTCCCATTTTCAAAAGGAGAAAGTCCGTTCATCAAATGGAAGAATTAAGATTTGCTTAATTTGCCCTGGCCAGTGTGGCTCAGTTGGTTGGAGCATTGTCCTATAAGCCAAAAAGTTGTGGGTTCGATTCCCAGGCAGGGCACTTACCCAGGGTGTAAGGTCAATCCCTAGTCGGGATGCATGTGGGCGGCAACCAATCAATGTTTCTCTCTCTCCCATCCTCTCTCTAAAATCAATTAAAAACATATCTTTGGGTGAGGATTAAAATAAAAATTTTTAATTAAAAAAAGAAGACAAAGATTTGATTAACTTGATTCCTAACCTGGAGCTTCCCCCCCTGATCCACGCTGCCTTCCCAAGGTGGCCAGAGGCGCCCCTGTTCCCTGGTTCCTCTCTCAAAACGCATCTCAGACAGGATGTTATCTCTTCATTGCCAGGAATCTGCTCGTTTCATCATCGCCTTCTCACTTTTACAAGGGGAAGTTCCCTTGGCCTTCCGTGGACTTTCTGTTTTTAGTGCCTCCTTGGATCACATCCCTGCCAGGGCCCTTCTCCACTTGTGGACTGACTGGGACTAACCATGCAGAACTGTGACATGTTGCATGTCCCAGCAAGGCTGGGGGAGTGCAGTTCCTGAGAATCTGTCCCAGCTCATCTCATGTCCTGGGCCCAGTCATTCCGTCGGCTCAGTGGTAACATTAATGCACTCCGTTAATGGTGCTGATAATGAATTCTTAGGATTCCGATGATTATTGTACAAACTCAGAGTTAGTTCAAAACCTTACCTCATTTGACTTTAGAAGCAGCCATAGCAACAGCAATTACTCAATGGCTTCATGCAAAGCAGAGAAAATACTGACTGATGGGAAGTTTGAAAAGTCTAAATAGCATTTAATTAATGCATTCATATGTTAAACAAATATTGATTAGGCTTCTGTCATGTTCATAGCTCTGCTGTAAGGCCCTAAGACTCTCAGGTTAAAATGACGATGTTTGCGTTCCTTATATTTTTGCACCGTGGCAAAGCAGACGCGCGCACACGTGCACACACACACACACACACACACACACCAGTGGCTGCAAATGAATGGGTACTTACTACAGTAGAGACAAGTGCAAGCATTCTGCCCAGGGGAATGAAAGGACCTCCCCAAGGATCTAAAGCTGGGGCTAGGATTTAGGACAATAATGTAACTCATTATGTAGTGCTTACTATGTTTCATGAACGATTCTAATATTAACCTATTCTAATATTAACCTATGTTCTTTTCCCCAAGCCCTACAAGGTTGGTACAATTATCATCTCCATAGAAACTTGAGTCACAGAGAAGTTAGGTAACTCGCCTTGTGTCAACGAGCTGGGGAAAATGTGGAGCTGGGATTTGAACCCATGAAACTAACCTCTGTCCTATGTCATTACGATTTGCTTGGGATTGTAAGGGTGAGTGGGGACAGAATGGGGGGAGGGTGTGGAAGAACATTCCAAGCTGAGAGAACAGCATTGGCGAAGGCCCAACGATGTGGGAAAATATGACATGTCTGTGATTTTTTGCTTTGAATTTTGGTGGGAGAGCCCCAGAGAGCCATTGATCATACATGCCTCATATCTCCTTCATCACAGAAGTTTTTCTAGAGAATATTCGGAGAACTTATCAACACCCTTTCTTAGAACGGCTGCTGTCTGACTAGTCACCTGCTGAGTTGGTGACTGAGGGTTCCTTTAAATACATCCCCAGTAGAAGGATACACATTTCTTGATTTCTCATTATTCCCGAAATTGATTTATTCTAACTGATTTACTTGAGGCCAAAATTCCAAGATCAATTCTCACAGGAGGCAGTTAGTATTTCTGGAAGAAAATTTTTGGCATAACCACAGAGTGTATTCCTGATCATGGCTGAAGTTTTGCCAGTGTTGGCTGTTGATCACCAAGTGGCACTGTACTTCCTGTGGTACCTCACCACCAATTCAGGATATGTGACAGGTACTCGAATGTACAGGAAGATAGCCAATTCCATATTCCTTGGGTAATTTTTTGCTCTTCATACACCGTGGATGGGTCATTTATTTGCTCATTCAGCATCTTCCAAGTGTCTACTGTAATAAAAGCTAGTAATGACAGTTGACATCAATAGAGCTTACCCTGTGACAAGCAATGTGCTAAGCACCTAAACATTATTTGTACATCAAATCCTCACAATAATCCCTGGAAGTAATAATATTATTATCCCCAGATGAGAAAATGGCGGGATTTGGAAACTTGCTCCATATAATATAGCTGAATGAGCTGGCCGATCTGATTTTCATCCCACGCAGTCTTAGTCCACAACCTGCTGTACCATGTCACCTCCTTCTGTCAGAGGCACCGTAATAGCATGATTAGGGGTACAAACCACAAACTAATCAAGTCAGAGTGAGGCAGGCTTTTTGTCCACAGAAACATGTCAGCTGATGTGCATTGCTGGGATGCATTGCTGGGGACAACACCAGCATAATGCATAATGCACCCCTTTCACTCCACCCTTCTACCCCAGGGAAGTATGTTAGAACACACGTGAATGAGAGTGATGTTATTATAGCAGTGACATTGAATCAGAACTAATTACGAAGGTAATAAATCCTTTGCACATTTTTGTAGAAGAAGACAGTGGATATAAATCTTAGGACACAAAGGTATGACTAGCCTTATTGGTAATCCAAGAGTCAACTTAGAAACTGTGGACATACTCAATAAACATTATTGGGCAAAATTCAGCAAGATGGGACCTTTATGTGGCACAGATTTTGCTAACATTTGCAAATACCTTCGTGTTCTCAGATATTAGCCTAAAATTGGCTTCTTTCAAGGTTCATGGACTTATAAAGTCCAAATTGTTATCTAGTGGCCTTTGCAAATGAAATACGAGTTCTCGGTATCTCCCCCCAGAATATACGGTGTAGCCAGGAGTTAGTTATAATTTTCCTCCTCCCTGGGGTGTAGATGGTGAGACTCAGAAAGCTTTCCTTAGAGCATTCAGCGCAGAGAAGGAATAGGAAGATGCATCAGGGCAATATTTCTGGAAGCCCGGTAAACAGACCATGATTAAAATCTGCTTGCAGTGATATTGGCTGAGAAGGTCACGCCAGCTGCTTGTCAGCCCCACAGATGATAGATGTCTTACTGCTATCCCTACTGCTCTCCGGAATTTATCAGCAGAAAAGAAAAATGGGGGGAGATTATAACTCCCAGAGATTCCGAAATTTTTTTTGCAACAGTGAGCCATGAAGGCTTGGGTGTCAGTTACGAACGAATCCCTGGGCAGGGAGGAGTGTTGGAACCTTGGGCCTGTAACCAAGAGCAACAGGAGCGCCTGCACCAGAGGTGCAAAAGGGGCACATGAGGGGGTGAGAAGGCTCCAATGGCAGATCCATTGTTATTCCAACCTGAGAATTTTAGCCAGCTGTTGTTAGGGGAAAACTCATCCTATATAATAAAACCCTAATATGCAAATCGACCCAACAACTGGTCGCTATGACACACACTGACCACCAGGGAGCAGACGCTCAACGCAGGAGCTGCCCCCTGGTAGTCAGTGCGCTCCCACATGGGGAGTAGCACTCAGCCAGAAGCAGGGCTCATGGCTGGTGAGCGCAGCTGAGGTGGTGGTGGGAGCCTCTCTTGCCTCTGTGGGAACTCTAAGGGGCAGTGAGCCAAATGGTGAGGAGCAGCGACAGACAGGTGGTAAGGAGCAAGGGGTCCCAGACTGCGAGAGGGCACAGGCCAGGCTGAGGGACGCCCTCCCCACTGCCCCCACCTAAGTGCAAAAATGTCATGCACTGGGCCTTTAGTAGTTCACATTAGGGAAGCACGGTTCAATGGCAGTCACTCATCATGGAGGAATAAATGGTTATTCCTGGTCCTGGAAAATCCTGCGTGGGTTCAGGAGTGAGGTGAGGAGTTCTGGTGTCGTGGGACTGGTGAAGGGCCCTGGGGGTGCGAGTTCAGGGGTAGCTGGCTACGGAGGCAGGAAAGATGGATTTGAATTCATCATCTTGGGTCCTGATGCTAATTTCCTTTCTCTTTCTCCCAGTAAGGCAGCTAAGAATAAAAATGCTGGAACCTGCTGTTTTATTTTTCATTCAAGAAACTGATTAATGAGGGCTGCTGAGTTTAATCAGTGGTTGTCTCTTTCAGCTTAGAAAACACTATTTTGGGGAGTGGAAAAATATTGGCAATCTCTCACCTTGTGGAGAGCCGCATTAGTTTGCAGGTGGTTAAAGGAACAGACTTTGGCATTGACGAAGCCTGGGTTAGGATACCTGTGCCTTCCCCTGGGTTTGGATACTTAATAACTGTGACCTTGAATGGTGGCTGCACTTCCTCTGAGCCTTAGTCCCCACACCAGGGATATGGTGATAATAATAGTACTTGCCTCTTAAATTTGTTGTGAAAATTGAGGAAGAGCCCTGTATGTTGGGTAAATGTTAATTCTCTCTGTTACCAACCTATCTGTTCTCTTTTTGTCTTTTCGGAAGTAAGCAGAGGCTGTATTTGCTTATGGGTACCAGGCTCTAAGCCCCTGCTCCTGGTTACATTTTCTGCTGTTTTCTGAACCTACTCATCATTGTTGAATCTGGAGAGTTTTCTTCATCCCTAGTTATTTCTGTTCATTCCTCTTTCTTGCCTTAGGAAGTAAAACATGAACTGATAACAAAGGGAGATTTGCTTTAATTTCCTGAAGAGAAGCTGTGGGATAATAATTTGAATACTTATTATTTGTTGAGCTCGGTCAGTTTGAGGCCCCCTTCTGTAGTTTGTGCAGAAGTGGCATCTCTGATGTAAGACTAGGTAATCTAAGAGAGAAAGATATTCTAGATGCCCAAAGTCTGCTTTGTGCCCATGGACCAGGCGCACTAACCCCCAGCTATTGCGTTTCATTGTATGAGGATGTCATTCAAGCGTTGCACCATTTTTACCCCTTGTAGCCTGTCTCTCTGTATCTGGGAAACAGTGAAAAATCAGTTAGGGTTCAATCCAGAAAACAGAAACGACTCCCGCTATTTTAAGTAGAAAAGGAATTAACGTAGGAGATTGGGTGCTTCCAAAATTGGTGGACGAGTTAGGAGGAGTGGGCTCCAGGCTGGGCCTCCAGAATGAATCCAGAGCTTTGTAAGAACTCACCCACGCAGGAAATGACCTCTGCCCCCAGTAGGAAGAGCAGAGGCTGGGACCATTGACTTTCCCGACACAGTGGCATAGATCTAGAGGTCAGAAAGACAGCATTAAGAGTGGACACTGCTACTTCTCTCCAAATTGCCTAGACGGTGGAATGTGGAGTCTGGTGATCTCCATTGCCCAGCCACCTCTCAACATCCATGAAGATGGAAACTGGACACTGAAATCACTAACATCTTCTCTGCTGGCAGAAAACCCCCAAAGCAGCAGGAAGACAGCTCCCACCCCACTGTCCCCTCCAAACCTCTTGTGAGGACAACGAATTGGTAGTCATATCCAGTCTCCAAACTAGAACCGGGGGAAGGAAAGTGTTTGCTTTCAGTCTCTGAAGCATTGAAAACACCTGGAAATAGGTGAAAGGAGACTCTGAGCCACTATCAATGGGCTCCTGCACGCTGCCCTAGCTAGTCCCATTGTATGCCCATATCACGGTCTCCAATTCAACTACATGTATGCGACAGAGTCAAACCAGGCCCTTGAGGGAGAGAGGGATGGCACTGAAAGTTAGTCCAAGCAATAGGGTTGGCAACTGTATGGGATGCTCCCACAAGGGGTGAGCATCAGGTCTGGAGTGAGTGTGCGATGGGAGACTCAGACCTTCTGTTTCCCCAGTAGGTCTCAGTTCCTGTGTGTCTCACGGTATGAGAATCTTGTCTCTCTTAGCCTGTACACTCTGAGTGAGCAGAGCAATTAAAGAGTGATATCTTTGTCATGATGGGGCCCCAGACTAACGCCTAAGCCTTTGTGTTTGTAAGATAACAGGATACAAAAAAACTTGTCATGATTTTTTGCCTTCCTGGTTGATAGACCAGTAGTCGCCTACCGGTGGTCGGTGAGGTCTGAAAGTTTGGTGACCGCTGGTTTAGACCCCTTTTCTTCACCCTATCCTCATAAGACATGGTTTCATGGAACTTCATTGAGAATTCAGTGAGAACCAAATAAAATAGAAGCCATATGAAAGCGTCATAAACTGTAAAGTCCTATGTAATATCAGGTGTTAATATCATACAGAGTGCCTTACGTAGTGGATACTTTTAATATTTTGTCAAATTAACTTTATCATTGTCTCTCCCTCTCTCTCTCTCTCTCTCTCTCTCTCTCTCTCTCTCTCTCTCTCTATATATATATATATATATATATATATATATATATATATATAGTAGAGACTAAGGTAAAATCTTCTATATAACTTGTGAAAATTCATTTGCAGATGGATAATGAGCATTGTGTTCTCTCTGGTGTGTGAGAAAGAGAATAATTTAAAAATCACCCATTTTTGTGGTAGGCCGCATTTAAGAAAGCACAATAAGATATCCTAGGTCGTTCACAGAAGTGATCCCCAAGTAGAGAATTACCTGGAACTTAGGCCAAACATGTATTCTACATATTTATGTTTTTTATATATTATAGATTTATAGATTATATAATGTTTTTCTGAACCATTGACATGCTTCTTTGTCCTTAAATACTTTAGTATATATTTTCTTTTGCCTTTTAATTATATCTTTTATTCATTTCAGTATATATTTTCTAAGGAGACTATTAACTGTTATCTAGTTACAGATCTTACATTTTTTCAATTGTTTCCATAATGTCTTTTTTTATAGCAATGCTTTCTTTCTGGTCCAGGATCCAATTCAGAATCAGATATCTGGAATAACTTGCTGGCCTGCCTTTGATTTTCATGACACGGACAGAGTGGGAGGATGTAGGCCAGTTATTTTTTTAGAAGGGGTTTCGTCCTCTGTTCCATTATGATTAGAGTCAGATTATGCAATTTTGGCAGGAATATTAAATAAGTGGTTAATGTTTTCTTGAGCTAAATTGAAAACACAATCTGACATAGATTCATTAAGTGGTAGTTTAAAAATCATTGGATCAGGAGTCAGCCTGATGTGGAAGCCACAGTTCTGCCATTAACCATGTGATATTGAGTTACAATAATAAAAATGATGGTAGTAATAATAATGACTCTATCTGGAAATATGCAAAGGGCTTTTATATTCATTATCTCATGTAACCCTTCAACAATTTTAGGAGGTAAAAATGTTTTTTGTGTTATGGATGAGGAAATTTATGCTTGAGGGGATCAAGTTCCTTGCCCAAGGCCACTAAGTGGGGAGGGGTCAAAACCAGGCTCGGAAGCCTGTGCTTTTAAACCCACATACTGGAGCAATGAAAAAACGCTCCACATCCGATGTCATTGGGGAAATGCAAATTAGAGCAATGAAACTCTTACTAAAGTGGCCAAAATCCAGAACATTGACATCAGCAAATGCTGGTGAGGCTGTGGAGCAACAGGAACCCCCATTCCTTGGGGGTGGCAATGCAAAATGGTACAGCCACTTTGGGAAACAGTTTGGTGATTTCTCACAAAACTAAATATACTCTTGCCATATGATCCAGCAATCTTGCTTCTTGGTATTTATCCCAAGGAGCTGAAAACTTATGTCCACACTAAAACCCGCACATGGATGTTTATAGCAGTTTTATTCATAATTGCCCAAACTTGGAAGCAACCAAGATGTCCTTCAGTATGGTACATCCAGACAATGGAATATTACTCAGCACTAAAAATAAATGAACTCCAAAGCCGTGAAAAGACACGGAGGAAACTTAAATGCATGTTACCAAGCGAAAGAAGTCAACCTGAAAAGGTTACCTACTGTATGATTCCTACTACATGACATTCTAGAAAAGATAAAAACTATGGAGATAGTGAAAAGGTCAGTGGTCAGCAGGGGTTGAAGGTGGGGGAGGAGAGGTGAATAGGCAGAACACAGAGATATTTTAGGGCAGTGAAAATACCCTATATGATGCCATACAATGAATATATGTCATTATACATCTGTCCAAACCCATAAAACATACACCGCCACAAGTGAACCCTAATGTATCTCTATGGTTGATAGTTTAGACCCCTCTCTCTCCCCCTACCCCTCACGGGTAATAATGATGTGTCAATGTAGGTTCGTAGGTTGTAATAAATGTGCCACTCTGGTCTGGGATGTTGATAATGGGGGAGGCAATAGAATGTGGGGGGCTGAGGGCATATGGGGAATCTCTATACCTTTCTCTCAACCTGTGAACCTTAAAAGGGCTCTAAAAAAATTAAGGCCGTAAAAAAAAGTAAGCCAAGCCACTGGGATTCTCAATGGTATTTAAATGAAGCAACTTGGAAAGAATTTGCTGGTTGTTAGAGGAGGAAGCAGATGGGCAGCCTGTAGATGAGTCATGTTAACGGCGACTTTGCTATAAAAAGGCACTTGAGCTTCTGCTACCGTAGTTTCTAGACCCCCTTAAATGCAATACCGCAGTCCCACCCGTTTCCCCAGGTGGCCCAGGCCGACTAGGGCTCCATCTCCTGGGTTTTCCTGGAGCCCCTCAGAAGCCCTGCAACCATCCCAGTTTCCTGGAGCAAGCTTGAATGTGTTTCTGTTGTTTGTTCCCATAACAACCAATACAATCATACGCATCCACATATTTGAAAGCACCTATGCATCTCCTTGAGATATTCCTTCTCTACGTGAAATTTCCCCACTCTATCAGTTAATCCTCATGCCACGTGTTTGCTCTCTTGGTCCCTTCTCTCTGGACCACACAGGTGTAGCCTTCAGAAATGGACTACTATTGGAGGCTGCACTTGGAAGCTACTTTCATGGAGCCATTTGAATAGAAAAGAATGGGACCACCAGCCTCCAATTTCTTCCTGAACCCCTGGCAAAACTCTTCTTCAGAGCCTTAAGGTTGGTTATTTAAAAAATAGGTCCTTCCAGGGGTTACACTATAACTGGGGTATTCATGACCAACCTCCGAGAGCAAGGCACTGTGCCAGGGAGGGGCAGTAGATCCCTTGAAAGGCAGTGACAATCAGGGGTGGGAGAAGGGCCCGTGGGGAGTTTGTCCTAAGCCTGTCCCAGCTTGAAGGCATTTCCAAGGTGAGAAACGCTGGGGGGAAACTGTGTCCCCCACACTCTGAGGAAGGAAAGGTGTGCCAACTGGCAGATGACCAGTTTGCAGCAGAGAGAAACTGGTCTGTTCCCCCTTGTGGTTGTCGTGTTTAGGTCAGTACTAACTTTAGCCCTGCAGTCCTCGAATGGGGACAGTCCACTAGTGGATTAAATCCTCCTCAAATGACTGAGAAACTTTTAGCCAGCGATCTGAAGAAAGGAAATGAAATTATTTTATCTATTCTCTGCCTGACCGTGATGACTTCTGGGGAGGCCATTCTCCGGTGTTTTGCAATGTAAGAACACTTTCTATTCCTATAGCATTCATCTCCCAGGAGACCAGAGTCCTCCACAAGCATTTTATCAGTTAACGTCACCTGACGTATGTGGGAGGAGGGGGGAAGCAAGCTTGTTTTCTTCGTGGTGATCATTCTTTTCGCTAAGACCTCAGGCCCTCTGAAGGAGGCAGTGAGGGAGAGCAAACCAGAAGACTTTGTCACTGTATAGGTAAGCTCACAGTTTTGCCCCTCCACTGGCTTCATGTGGGGTGTCCAGCGCTTTATCATTTATTTACCCCATTTCGGGTTGAATATATCCTCGCTTTTGGTTGGGGAAACTGAGGCACAGAGAAGCCATTCAGGAGCCCGAGTTTTCAAGTCAGGCCATTGGCAAGTCTGAAGCAAGTGTCCAGAAATATTCAGCTACCAACATGTCTCTCCAAGCCTCTTTCTGCTACCAGAGGCAGTGGACGGTCCCAGAGCTGAGGTGGCCTGTGACACTCTTAAACTGAGGAAGTTGGTCCTGAAATAAGTTTGAGGATAAGAGGGAGGTATCATTTAGGCTGGAAGGCAAGACCCCAAGGTGGTTGGCTGACCTTCAGACACGCCCTCTTAGAACCCACATCCAGTGAAATTGTCATCAGATCAGGCTGCCTCTCTGGGGCTTGAACACTTCAAAGAGGATCTGAGGGGTGTCCCAGTGGTGCTGGGGCATAAATAGCTATTCCAGAAGAACGTTGCCTCAGCCGTGGGAAGACTGAATCAGCCCCACATTGAACTTGCAGCAATCTGGTTCTTAAGTAATGGAGTGATGGTCAATGAACATTAGCGTTTTCATCCAGTGAATGAGTCCTTAGTAAAAAATGATAAATAGTTTCCAGGTGTCTTGCCATCAGAATTAAACAACAGAGTCACTGGAGCTTGATAGAAGAACAAATGACAGGATAGAATCTCCTCATGATTCAGTGGCCACCAACTTGGATTGTCCCCAGTTCTAGTTTTAGCATCTTTCTTCAGTCACTTGCTGCACAGTCAGTTCCCCTTCTGCAGATGCACAATAGGAGGAAAGAGGGGGAAGGAGACAAGGCTGCCAAGGTCCCATGTGATCAAACATCCCCAGGAAGGGCAGTCTACTCATGCCAGGAAAGGCTGCTCCTGAGAGGAACCACCTGCTAATGATATTCCAGGTCAGGCCCTTGAATCACTGGCTATCCCAGAAAATGCTTTATTGATGTGCTGACTCCTATGGTTGCCAAGGACGCAAGGTAATCGCTCAAGAATGTCAAATCAGGTGGCTCAGCCCAGACCCTCCTGCCATGGCAGGAGGCAGGGTGGAATGGAGGGAGTATTGGCTTGGAGGTCTTGTCTCTGTGGGACATTAGGCAAGTTGGATCTCTCTGAGTCTTACTTTTCTCATCTGTCGGGTTAATTACCTAGAATGGTTGGGCAAGAATTAGAGAAGATAAGCTCAGACTTAAAAGCATGGATTATATAGTGTGCTTTTGCATCTATTTTATAAGCATAAAGACATTCTGTGCTTTTGGGTTGAATGATAAAACTGAGAACTCTACATTTATTAATTAATGGTGGATTTTTTGGGGGGGAGGGGTGGGGTGGCTACCAGTCCACAGTTAGAGAAATTCTCAAACAGATGAGTTTGGTGAAAGAACAGAATGCCCCAAGGGAAAAGTGTTACTTTGTGTGACTGGATTAAAAAAAAAAAAGAAAGAAAGAAAGAAGATTTTATATATATATATATATATATATATATATATATATATATATATATATATATAAAATCTTCTGAAGCAATCCACCTTAGATATAAGAAATAGTTTGCTGTTGGGCTTAAGTGTCTTCCTATCTAATAAAAGAGCAATATGCAAATTGACCATCACTCCAACACACAAGATGGCTTCCCCCATGTAGTCAAAGATGGCTTCCCCCCTGTGGACATAAGATGGCCGGCAGGGCAGGGCAGTTGTGGGCAATCAAGCCAGCAGAGGAGGGCAGTTGGGGGCAACCAGGCCTGCAAGGGAGCAGTTAGGTGTTGATCAGGCTGGCAGGGGAGAGGTTAGGGGCAATCAGGCAGGCAGGCAGGCGAGCAGTTGGGAGCCAGCAGTCCTGGATTGTGAGAGGGATGTCTGACTGCCTGTTTAGGCCCGATCCCACCAGGATCTGGCCTAAACAGGCAGTCAGTCATCCCTTGAGGGGTCCCAGATTGGAGAGAGGGTGCAGGCTGGGCTGAGGGACCCCACCCCCACCCCCGCACGAATTTCATGCACTGGGCCTCTACTTGATTATAAAGAAAGAAAAACCATGTGTAAAAGGAGGGATCTGAAACTCGTATTGAAGTCAAAAGAGTGATGCTCTAGCTGGTTGGGCTCAGTGGATAGAGAGTTGACCTGTGGACTGAAGGGTCCCAAGTACGATTCCAGTCAAGGGCACATGCCTAGGTTATGGGCTTGAGGGGGGGTGTGCAGGAGGCAGCCGATCAATGATTCTCTCTCATCATTGATGTCTTACTCTCTGTCCCTCTCCCTTCCTCTCTGAAATCAATAAAAAAATATTTTTTTAAAAAAGGGTCGTGTTATAATGAAAGTGCCAGGGAAGGGTGTTGTCTGCACGGAGCCTGAAAACATACAATTTGGGACGTGTCGCTATGTCTTCATTGTCGTCCAGGGAAGAGGACAGGCCATTCTAGCTGACTGGCCTTTAGATAGAGCAGAAAGGGGGGAATTCGTTAGCCTCTCACAGCCTGAGAGAAAGCGCCCTTAAACATATCCACGCCCTCTGTTGTAATTCTGCATTCACCAAGCAAATGTCTGACCTGTCATTTGTCTATTAGTTACTGCTAAGGAGCACCTACTATGTGCCTGGCCCTGTTTACTACACTTTCTGTATATTGACTCCTTACAACAACCTTTTGAGGTAGGTATCCATCTACAGCTAAAGGAGTAGACTAAGGGTGGTTAAGTCACTTCCTCAAAGTCATTCATCGGAAATGATGGGGCTGTGGTTGAAATATTGCTTGGACTAGCTTTCAGTGCCTTCTTTCTCTTCTGCGTGCTGCTGTCTGTTGGGAAGGAGCAGCTCGGTGCTTCTTGCTTGTTTCACGCTCGGGCCAGCAATGTCTCGCAGGTTGGAAATTCAGGAGTAGCTACAGTTGGTGGGACTCAAGCCTCCACATGGGTTCTCCTCTGGGTGAGCTTGTGGTTGTGCTTAAATGTATAGGATGCAAACAGATTAGACCTTGAACTGCAGTGTTCTGGGGAAGATAGTGTCTCTGACAAAAATAGGCTGTCTGTTCTCCTCTCATAGCACCGATGAACCACAGGAAGGACTTGTGAACGCACAGAGCTTCTCTGTGTGGCTCCTTTAAATGGCAAGCACACTGAAATTTACTTCTTCTCCCTGGGAAAGCTCCAAATCAAACGGATGCAAGAAGCTTGGTATTATTGCTTTTGTTCTCACAGCTGCTGGAATAGCTCTGGCCCTCTCCGTTCGGTTCATGACAACCTCAGTTGAAATTACTTGTGTCTAAAGATAGGACACACAGGTCAGAGCTCCTGAATGGGTATCGCCCTTTGCTGAAATGGGATCTGCTCCTTTCAGCTCAAGGCGGTCCCTCGACCCACAATGAAAGTGAAAAGCCCACAGCAGTCACTAAACATGGGAGGATTTATCTATAGACTCTCACCGATTCTTACACATTGCGTTTGCGTTTAAGAGGCTATGCTAGCAACTCACAGGAGGCATGGAGAGCCTCCTCTTCAGTGGGCAGGTTCACAATTACACGCCCATATTTCAGATTTGTACGGAGAGACGCCAGTGAATTGCTGTGATGGTGGGTGATCAGAAAGGTGGCAGTGGGGGGTGGGGCGGTGGCAGCAGTGTCGGTGTGCAGCACCGAGAGGGTGTGCAGACCAATTAGTAAGATGGCCTGCGGATGGCTCAGCTCAGGGAAGGATTTCTAGAGAGGAGCTTTCTTCCGTTATCTGAGGGCCTTACTTGTCCCAGCCAGGAAAAAGTAGGCTTCCCTTTTGTACCCTGGGGGTTGGAAGTTGTACTAAAAGGACGTAAATGTGGGGGGAAATCTTTAAATTGGGATACTTGGGGAGTTTACCATAAAGAACAACACTCCAGCATTCAAGTTGTTTGGAATGGCAGAGGCAGCTTTGGGTAATGTGCTGCAGATCACTGGGGTGCATTCAACAGGGATTCCAGCCTCGGGCAGGAGCTTATACCCACTAGTGCGATTCCAGTTCCGAGAACGTAGTTCATGGTTTGATTTAGATGCTGACGTGGTTGTTCTTTGTGAATCAAATAGGAGAAGCAGTTTAGCGATGCATGTTGGAGAAGAATATATTGATGCACGAAAACCTCATTTAAAATAATTCAAGGGGAAAGCCATTTGGGTTGGGGAAGTCAATTATGAAATGCATGGAATTATGGCCACCGAAGTTGTCTGGTCAGGGGCCCTGCTTTAATGAATAGAGAATGATTTGTAATCAACATATCAGAGCACCAGGCTTGCTGGCCTCTGCTTAGATTAGAATGAAATCGTTGGTAATTCAGAGTTTTTTGGAAACAGTTGGTCCCTTAAATAAATAAACAGGCCCCTCAGAATTTCATTTCAAGTACTTGCTGTCAACTCTCTTTTTTTGTTTTTCTGTTGATGGTGCAAAGGGCAGCTTTCTTTCAACTCCTGTCAAAATGTCACTATTAAAAACCAAGCAAATACAAGTGTACCATAAATGAATGAGATTTTGGCCAGACTAACCTTCTGTTTCCTAGATTGGATATTAGATTGCTCAAAACTCATGGAAGGAAGCTTTCTGAGGGATTCTCATATCTGAGAGGTATGGCAAACAATTGGATTGAGTGTTTTTCATTTGTTTATCAAATTTAATGTTCAAAAGAATACATATTGTATAATTATATTTTTTTAAAATTTTTTCATCTTTATTTTTTCAAAGGAGAGGGTTTTTAAATATGTATTTTTATTGAGTTTTAGAGAGGAAGGGAGAGGAATAGAGAGACACATCAATGAGAGAGAAACATCATCGATGGGCTGCCTCCTACACACCCCCCACTGGGGATAAGCCTGCAACCAGGCATGTTTCCTGACCAAGAACTGAATCCGTGACCTCTTGGTTCCTGGGTCAACACTCAACCACTGAACCACACTGACCAGGCTGATTCTATTTCTATGAAATGTCCAGAATAGGCAAATCTATGGAAACAGGAAGTAGATTAGTAGTAGGAGAATGTAGGTGTTTGGGGAGGGCTGGGGTATGAATGGCTGCTAGTGGGTATGGGATTTCTTTTACAGGTGATGAAAACGTCCTACAATTGACAATGGTGATGATTGCACAACTCTATGAATACACTAAAAACCATTGACTTTTACACTTTCAAGAGGTGAATTGTATGGTAAGTGAATTATGTCTCAATAAATATGGAGTGAGGCATTGTTCTGGGCACTGAAAGTAGCATGTTGAACAGGACAAGTTCCTGCCTTCACAAAGCCTGCATGCCAATGGGAGGGTCAGATAATACATATGAGCAAGAATGCAAAAACATAATTTTAGGAAGAAGTAGTACTCTGAAGAAAAATGAAGCAAGATAAGGAAATAGAGAATGATTGTGTGTGTGTCTGTGTGTATGTATAAATGTATTGAGTGTATAGCACATCTGTGTGTGTGTGTGTTGTGTGCATCATGTATATGTGTGCATCTATGCATGTTCCTGTGCCCTCTATTTTAGATAAGGTGAATAGGGAGGACCTCTCTAATTTTTCTTTTTACCAGAGTTCTGAATTATATGAAAGACTGAGCCATCCAGATAATTGGAATAAGTACATTCCAGGCAGTGCAAAGACCCTAGGGCAGGAATATTTTTGGCCTGTATGACTAAGAAGAGGGACAGAGAGCTAGTAGAGATAAAGTTGGAGAGGTTGGCAGGGATCAAGTCATGCAGGGAGTAACCACAGCAATGCCTGTGCATTATTTCAAGAGCTCATTCTTCACAGTAATAATCGCCATTAACTTTGTAGGACATACTATGCAGTTCATCAGTCCTTTTCTTAGTCATTATCTTGTGTGATGTTCACAACAGAAGAAGTTGCTATTAGTCTTCTCTATTACAGGTAGGGAAAATATGGGACATCGCCCACAATTCTCCCTCTTCTGTGAGCCCATGACTCATTTCAGAACATGGGTGATGTCTGGTAATTCTTATTTCCTCAGCTCCTAAATAAGTACTTGTTGCAAGACATAAACACAATAAATGTTTGTGGAATTAACTTCTTTGAGGTCATCAAGAATCTGAACAGCCAAGCCAGGACTTAAGTTCTGGTCATCTCACTCCAGATGTCATTCTGTTCGTGCTGACTCATATGGCCACGCTGCCTTTCCCTTCGAATCCGAGGGATGAGGATGCAGGGTCCTCAAGGGTCATCTTCCCCGCAGGTTGACATTTACAAGCCCCAAGGTCTGTGGGTATTTTCACAGTTCCACAGAATTTGCTGAAAAGGACTAATCAGCCTCTCTCATTATTACACAATCCCTCTCTTAATGAGGAGGAGAGGAGAACGTTTTTCTTAGCGTATTGTATTTGGTGACTTTAGTAAAATTAACTTTTATCCACTGACGCCTATAGTTTGGTACTTTTCATTTCTGCCTTACCAGCCAGGCTCCTTCTTAGGATTTGCTAAGGTCTCTCACCTTTTATGTACATAACAAAGTGGTTTAAGAACATTAGTTCACATCCTGAAGGGAGTTCAGATCCTGGTCTTGCTCTTAAATATCAATCACTCTGAGCCTCAGTTTTCTCATCTGTAAAATGGACTGTTTGGAAAGTTAAACATGTCTGTATAGTGCTCAGAGCAGCACCTAAGGACTGACAAGGATTCAGAACTGACAAGAGTAAGGATTCAGTGAATGCCAGGTGTCATTAGCTAGGATGCTTATGGCCCCCTCTCCAGTGCCACTTCCTGTGAAATTGTGGTGAGGGGGGGGAAGAAGTGAGATGATTGCTTGTCAGTGCTTCCCAGTACAGATCATTATGGGAGGACAAATTAGGTGGTCAAAATACATCTTTGGATTGGAAAGCAACACGTGCACAGATAAGAGACTTGGGTTGATTAACTCCTGAGCATTCTGCCCTGGAGGTAACGAGGGGGGTTACTTACTGAGTCTCTCCAAGTACGCGATTTCCTATTAATTTCTCTGTCTGTTATTAAGCTCTGATGGGAGGCTATTTTTACCAGATGATGATAGGAATTGAGGGTTGGGGATTCGGGAGAACAGTATGAACGGAGATGAAAGGCCATTGATAAAAAGAGCTATTTGCCTCCCTGCCCTTTCCTTCTTGTAGATTCTGGAAGGAGTGGTCTCCACAGCTGTTTTGTCTCCTGTTAGCAGATTGTCACTGTTGCCAGGTAACTACTGGTGCCTGCAGGGGCTTCTGGGGAGTGGCTGTGCTTGGGTGCCCTGGGGCTGGGGAACTGGAAGAGAGGCACCAGGAGGCAGAGGATAAGGGCAAAAGGAAAGGAAGGAGCAGTGCCTAGGCACAGGAAGCAGGGCTGCTGAGATCCCCGCTCGGCTGTTCCCCCTCCCCCCAAAACATGGAGATAACGCTGAAATCCTCAGCACCTCCTTCTCCCAGGCACAGTAATCCCGGACACAAACAAAAATCCTGTAAATGTAAACCACCTTGAGAAGGAATGAACAACTTGACTTGTTCTTTGCTCTCTCTCCTTGAAAAAGGAACCAGAATTCCTTACAATTCCAGAGAACGTGTGAGTGTGTGACTGCGGGTGCTTTGCTCCCCCATCCAAAGCACCTTCTCAAGGTCAGATGCCCCAGGGGCTCACTGTCAGCTTAGGGGGAGGCAAATTGTCTCACTCGCCTGCAGGAGTCCTTGGAAAGCCATCTTTCAGGTTCTTTCTCTCCCCCTTCTTAAGGACCGACTCTCTTCCTAAATGAGGAGTAACATGCTGACACTAAAGACAGAACAGAATGTGAAGCAGAATAGCAGCTGACTGACCAGTGTATTTCATTGTTCATCTGAAAGCCGAGCATCTCCCAGCGTACATGCAGGGACATAATCCATTTTCACAAGGGCAGCTGCTCTGTCAGCTCGGAAGGGACCCGTGAGATGACCTGGTGTGACTCCATCTACCAGGGACGAGGAGACGCCGGAGCTGAAATGTGTATCAAGTTCCGGGAGGAAACTCCAGATCACACCTTCCATGGAGAGAATGTCCCCTTAATTCTCTAGCTTCCATATCTTTTAATGTCCTTACCATTAACCTCCAACCTCTGGCCCCACAAAATGCTTCTGAAACGGTCTTCGTGGCCTTCTGAAGTTACAGCCTCTTCATTCTGCCCCCAGCTGCTTTAATGACCTGCCATTTGTCTCTGAACTGTATCCCAGACTCAGACTGGCTTTCTATGTCCTTTATTAGTTTACTCTTATTAAGTGATTGCATCGTCTGTCTCCATCAATAAATGTGTCACTGACTCCAGCTAAAACCATTTAGTCTTGATTTCTTTATTCCTTTGTTTCTTGATTCCATATTTTACATGAACTATTTCTCTGTGTGTCTGTGTGTTTCTAGATTATGTTCTTTTTTTTTTTTAAAAAAAATCTTTATTATTGAAGGTATTACATAGGTCCTCCTTTCCCCCTCATTAGCCTCTTTCAGCCCTCACTTATCCCTCCCACCCCCCAGGTCCTCACCACCCTATTGTCTGTGTCCACGGGTTATGAATGTATGCATATGAGTTCATTGGTTGATCTCTTCCCACCCACCCTCCCCTGCCTTCCCTCTGAGGTACACAGTCTACATGAACTATTTTTTAAAAATATATTTTATTGATTTTTTACAGACAGGAAGGGAGAGGGAGAGGGATGGAGAGTTAGAAACATCGATGAGAGAGAAAAATCAATTCAGCTGCCTCCTGCACACTCCCTACTGGGGATGTGCCTGCAACCAAGGTACATGCCCTTGACTGGAATCGAACCGGGGACCCTTCAGTCTGCAGGCCGATGCTCTATCCACTGAGCCAAACCAGTTAGAGCCTACATGAACTATTTTTAATGTTTCAAACAGAAAATCGGAGGAGGCATTTGGGTACAAAGGCCCTTTGTAGGTCACTGCCCCTGCTTTTGTGGGGTCAACCCCGGTGATCAGTATCAATCAGGAGGCTGCTCAGAATGAGCAGATGAGCCTTCAGATGAGCCTCCTGTGAACATGGAAAAGAGGGCCAGGGCAATAAATAATTTCAAACTGGTGCAATAGGCTGTGTAGAGGCATAAACTTATTCAAGATCAGGACTGGATCTTGGTAACAATGGCAATGGAGGCCCTGGCCAGATAGCTCAGTTGGTTAGAGCGTTTTCCTGATATGCCAAGATTCCAGGTCAGGGCACATACAAGAATCAACCAATGGAGGAGAAACAAGATGGCGGCATAGGGTAGACACCGCATATGCAGCTGTGAACAACTATTTCAGAAAAACCGCGAAAAGAACACACGTACACCACTCGCCCCCACAGGACGGCTGGCTGAGTGAAAATCCTACAACCAGAGAAGAGTCTGAGACTCAGAGCAGCAGCGGAAGCAAAGTACAGAGGTACGGAGGCGCGGG